>QWTY01034488.1:0-13891 GCA_008033365.1 Pseudorectes ferrugineus
AGGACATCTCGAAGAGTCTGGCTGTGGACAAGCCCATACCAAATCAGGTACCTCTCAAAGCATCTGTGCCCATGGCTATATCTGTGCCACACAAGGTGTATCTCTGAAGGGACTGCGGTCCAAGGGGAAGTCCATGTTGGGGAACGTACATCTTGGAGCATCTGTAGCTGTGCATGAGGACATGCTGGAGCACATCAGGGTGTGTGGCTATAGATAAGCCCATGACAGAGCAGGTACACCTCTGGAGGGACTCCAGCTATGGGTCAATCATGTTGGAGCTGATTCATTTCTGAAGGGATTGCAGCCCTTGTACAAGGCCACACTGGAACAAGATGCACCTCAAAGTGGTTGTGGCTGTGGGTAAGTCTATGTCACAACAGGTATACCCCTGTATCGACCCTGGCTCACAGACAGCCTCTGGCTGATAATGGGGAAAATACTATTACCTATGTTCTACACATGCACACACTGAGAGTTCAAATTACTTCATGAACTTCCTAGCCAGCTTCAATTTACAGTGTTCACCTAAAAACTTCATTTAGCCTCAGCAGCTGCTTCAATCACTGAGAGTCTTTTGCTGGCTTGGAGCTGGTCAAGCGAGAAAGCAAGCACAAGGAGTTTGCAAAAGCTTCTTTTCTTTTTTTTTTTAAGCCTTTACTTTTGTGTGAGTAAAGGCAGTTGCATTTATATTCCTTGAAATAAATCTTATTTGACACCGTTATTCTGTCTGACTCTGCAAGGCAGACTGGTTTTTGCCAGGGATAAAAGCTGTGATCATTATAAAACTGTGAGAAAAATCAATGTTATATAAAAGAAATGGTTATTTTATATATGCACACAAACACTGCACATAGACCTAATATGAGACCTTATCCTCTGATCACACAAACAAGGAAACAAAGTGGTTACATTTGCTGAGGATGCCTTCTAACACTACTACTACATATTTTATGGAGGTGGGGCCAAGAGAAAGCACCAACATAGTTTAATCAGAGCTTGCCATTTTTTCTTATTACCATCACGTCTGATAATTCAGTTTATGGAAGCCTATGGATGATTTAAAAGATCCCTGTAATGCCAGTTATGCTAATGATTTTCCCTTTAAATTTCAAGAGATCAGGATATTTCCCCTCAGTTTTCTCTTTGTAATTCTGCCTTGCACAATACCGATTTTAATTTAATGTTATTTTTTCTTTTGTATTTAAAAAAACAAATTCTTTTTCTAGGGATATCATATCTGCCTCTGGTAGCATTGTACTTAGATTTTCTTACTAACATACCAAGCCCTTCTACTTTCAATGTTTTTTGCTTTTCTTACTAAATTCCACTTTAATTTGACTATGTATTACCTTCTGTTACAGCAGTTCTCTGCAGAGAATCTGAAATAAACATAAAGAAATGCCATAATTTTCAAGTCTCTTGAGAAACAAGAAACACTTATGCAGACCTACTTTAGACTGAAAATATTTCAAAATCTCAGATTTTTACTCAGTACATTACAACACATTTCGAAATCTCTGGTTGCATTTGACATTGCAGATTGACTTCGTTATGTACAAACATCTCTCCTTGTTTGAAGATTCTCCAGTCAGACCATTCTGGCTGCTTTTTGCTTTTCCTCTGTATTATTTCAAGTACTAAGAAAAGCTCTCTGTTGCACTATGGCTTGCCATAATTCTTAAGCATCTTGTTTTTACACAGCCTGTCTTTGTACACCAGCAGAAGGGCTGCACACAGTAAGAAATCACTTCTACAATTGCCAGCTTACAGAAACTCCCTGCACAGCCTCATGTTGTCAGTGGGAAGGAACCACACACTGCTGCTTGGTGGCCAGGGGATGTCACATTAACATTTTGCTCTGCCTCCCTCCCCAGCAGTCCCTGATGCTGCCTCCAGTCCAGGCTGTTGGGTATGGGGGGAGGGTGCCACCACATGTGCCAAGGAACATGTCAAGCACCCTAATGGCTGGGAGGGCTTTTCTCTAGCTGCCTTCTGGGGAAAAAAAATATCAATCTGCTAGCAAAAACCATACGTAAAAAAAAAACCTAGCAAGGAACTGGTAGTTAAAATGTTTCTCTCTCTTAACTGACACATCGGTTCTGCACATTGCCAAACAAAGGGAGTTCTGACTAAATATTTGTCTCCCACTCTCTCCCTCTATGAAAAATTAACATGCACAGGATCACTCTGATGAAGAACAGCATGAAAGGGGCTAACAATAAAAGAGTAGTATGAAGTGACAAAACATTCATTAAGGGTTAAAAAAAAGAAGGGTGGCTTTACACACTGCCAAAAGTTTTATTTAAGCAGGCTATTCCATCTTAACCCCACTATGCAGAACCACATAAGGCTGACACTAGAATAAATCTCAGCTCTATAAAAAATTTACTGACAGCACAGACTACAAGAGAAGAGCTCATTTACCCTCATCCTCCAGCTCCTGCCTTCCTGAAAAAATCAGCAGTTTAGTGCTGCATAAATCTGTGTAACACTTCCTGGGACTTCTCCATCCAGCTAATGACTTTGGAGACAGAGACACCGCTGGCGCTTCAAGGAAAGGTGGGCAGTCCCTCACTTGCTGTGCTAGAGAAACACCCGCAAGACACCTAGAAAAGCAGAGGAGGTAGAGGGGCAAGAGGAAGGTGGTATAAAGCAGCTGTATCATTTTAATTTTCTAAAGCTGGGACTGGTGGGAAAGAAGGGCAGGTCCACAGAGAAAGAGCATGCACCACCACCTGAAGGGGTTGGAGTGGTAGCAGTGCCATGTTGCATGTCAGGGACCACACTGAGGTGAAGAACTTCATTCCCAGTGCGCCTTGCAGGGCCGTGGCATGCAGGCACCAGGGGAATCCCACCATTCTTCCAAATGCCACAACCCAGATACTCTCATGCTGATTCAACTACAGCCACAACCAGGTCTCCTCTGGATTTCTATTCATAATAACGGGATAATTTTTCAATCAAGCAAGTAACTCAGTACTAATCTCATGCCTGAAAGTTTCAGAATCCAGTGTAAGCTACCCAATGCCACCCTGCTGTTTGCCTTCCCCTTTTTGTTGGCATGAGGAACATTTTCTGTGATAAAGGCTAGTGAAAGCCTCAGAAAGATGGCCAATCCAAATACTGCAAGTTTCTGTGAACAAACAGGCTGTACAAACATGGTCCAGGATACTTTAGGTTCAGTTAATCCTATCTTGGGCCAGGATGGATAACATGACTCAAGAGACCTTGAGAAAACCTCTCTATCTGATTCTCTTTTCTGTTAAAAGGTTATCAACTGCCTTCTCCCCTTGCCTTTCCACCATATAACACAGTATCTTCAAATCTAGTTTAAAAATAAAGCTTATGCTCTGCAAGTGCAAGAGAGAATTGAAGCGGGCATCTTTTTATGACAAAGGAAAGTCATCCAGTGGAAAACATGCCAATGCTGAACTAATGTTGACACGAGTCAAAAAAAAAAAGAATTTATCATAGGTTTTTTGGCATGTCCACCTCCACAATCCCTGGAGTCCTGTCCATGTGGTCCTATGACACCAGAGAGTGACATACAGGAGATTAAACTGGGCAGTGGAACAATAAACAGAATGGACAATGTCTATCTGATGCCCAGCACAAACTGGCAACATTGAATTACGGTAACGTGGCATTGGGCACTGCCCACGCTCTGCTCAACACTCCCACTGAGGACTGATGAAAACAGCTCTCCCCAAGAGGTGATCTGGCAGATGATCTAAAGTGAACAATGAAGTGCATGGTGGGGGAAGATAAACACGAGGAAAGGGCCCAGCCTATGACTGGCCTTCCATGCTGACTCAGCGGCCATGCTGGAAACATGAGATCCCATTTGCAGGCAGCTCCCTTCAATGTCCTTGCCATCTCCCTAGGAAGGGATGTGAAGGATTCTCTACCTTTGTATCAGGTTTCTATGGTCAGGTTTTGGTAGTGGGGGGCTACAGGGTTGGATTCTGTGAGAAGTTGCCAGAAGTTTCTTCCATGTCCAGCAGAGCCAATCTCAGGCAGCTCCAAGATGGACATGCTGCTGGCCAAGGTTGGGTCATTTAGAAATTGTGGTAATGCCCCTGTGGTAACAGATTTAAGAATTTTGAAAAAAGTTATTGCACATGTAATTGCAGCCAGAGAAGAGTGGGGTGAGAACACATGAGATGAACAGCTCTGCAGACAGCAATGTCAGTGGAGAAGAAAGGCAAAGAGGTGCTTCAGGCGCTGGAGCTGATTCCCCTGCAGCCCCTGGTGCAGCCCATGGTGAAGCAGCTGTGCCCTGCAGCCCATGGAGGTCCATGGGGATGCAGAGATCCACCTGCAGCCTGTGGAGGAGCCCCACACCGGAGCAGGTGGATGTCTGAGAGGAGGCTGTGAACCCGTGGGAGGCCTATCTGGAGCAGGCTCCTGGCAGGGACTTGCAGATTCATGGAGAGAAGAGCCCACACTGGAGCAGATTTCCTGGTAGGACTTGTGACTCGGTGGGGGACCCATGCGGGAGCAGGCTGTGCTTGAAGGACTGCACCCCATGAAGAACTGACCCTCACTGGAGCAATCTGTGGAGGACTATAGCCCACTGGATGGACTGACATCGAAGCAGTTCATGAAGAACTGTCTCCCACGGGAGGGACGCCACAGTGGAGCAGGGGAATGACTCTTCTCCCTGAGCAATAGGAGAAACAATGCATAATGAACTGACCATAAACCCAGTTCCCTGTCTCCCTGTACTGCTGGAGCTGAGAAGGAGGGATGGGTGGGGCAAAGGTGTTTTTAAGGTCTTATTTTACTTCTCATTATCCTGCTCTGATTTTGTTAGTAATAAATTCAATTAATATCTCTAATTTGAGCCTGTTTTGCCTGTGACTGTATTTGGTGAGTGATCTCTCTGTGTCCTTATCTCAACTCATGAACGCTTTGTTATATCTTCTCTCTCCCCTGTCCAGCTGCAGAGGGACAGAGAGTGATAGAGAGCCTTTGGTCTTTGGTCTGGCATCCAGCCAGGGTCAACGCACTACACCCTTCCACGTGTCTCCACAGAAAAGGATGTTCTAGGCCACGCCAAAAATACCAGCATGGCGTGTTTCCACACCACTGGCTCGATGGTTTGATCACTGCTCTGACTGTTCTGACAGGGTGGAAAAAGAGGCTGAGAAAAAAAATGTCAGTTACATTTTATCTAGAGAATCATCTGACAAAAGTTTGATACAACAGTGTGAAGCTTTCCCTGGTACTGGACTAGGACATGCACTGAACTGGAAGGAGGCCAAAGGGCAGAAATCAGAAGGGCTGTAAAAGATTCAAGTGGAAATATCTTTTAGCAAGAGACCTTTCATAGTTTATGCCCATTCTTGTTCTTGAGTGTTTAAAATAGCTGCCCAGAAACTACGGTTAGTTATTGTCTCACCCTTAATGTTGGGCATGTCATTCCATAAACCTTTTTAACCTTGTGTTAAGAAAGATAACATTTCCAAACAGTGAGAAATTAACATGAATTTTTTGTATTTCTGTTTAGCCTGGCTCTGACAGTAAGACCTGCATCCACAAAGCAAACTTTAGAGAACCCTAGCAAGGACTGATATCTCCTCAGACAATTAGAGGTGTTCAGCTCCCTAATCTGTTGGCTTCTACCTCCCACTCTGCTATAATACCCCAAAATCTCACTGTATGGCAAAAGCGGAAGAGTGCCAAGGCTGGTGGAGCCAAAGGCCTCTGCCCCAGTGTGGGCCAGGTGTCCTCACAACAGGGAGAGATCCAGGGCACAGCACAGGGACATCAGCAGTATCCTCATGAGGATTTTGCAAGGATCAGAGAATCCAGTGCCTCACACCTGGAGCAGTCACAGCATCTCTCTGCCAGGAAACTAAACAGGCTTCAAATGACACATCAAAAGAATCCCCTGGCAAATGTTCAGGTTTTTAACCAAGTCCATTCACTCCTCAGAATTCAAGAAATGTTAAACATTTTTCAGCATTTAGGTCCTTTAGGAAGGGACTTGCACATTATGTTGAATTAGGACCAAAGACTTACACCTGAGATGTGATTTTCTCAAGACAAGACTTGGATAATCTACTGGACAAAGTGCATATTTTCATCCAGAAGGTTCTATTAGTTTTAAGGTTTTTGGTCAAATTTTGGACATAAACAGGTTAACAAGAATACAGCAAAAAGATGCTGCAAAAGTCAGATATGTGTCCTTGAATGCCTTATTCTCTCCTGCCTTTAATTTTTTTGTCTTTTTGTCCTGCTAAAAGACCCAAACAACAGTGTTAAAGGGGAAGGTTTCAAAGTCTGTAAGTGTTATTAGATGAGGAGCCACAAGATATCATATGGAAACTGCAATTGAAAAGATTTCTATCATTAAAGACCCTGGTCTTGCCAAAAGCAAATGTAGATGAATGCAGACCAACAAGCCCTGAAACAAAGAACCAAACTGACAGACTATCAGCTAAAAGAAAGATTCTGCAGCATAAAAAGAGATTGGAAGTTATTACAGAACAATCCTTTAAAGCCTTTAGCCAAGTATCCAGTTGTAGTAAAGAAAGTAAACAAGAAGTTAGGTAGTATTGCTAAAGGAATATAAATCAAGGCTGTTGATATCACTAAAATGACACAATAGCTAAACTTGCTGAGGAAATGCATATTACACTTCAGTGTACATGCACTAGAGGAAAATACAACCTCCTTTTTGACAGGTTGAGCAAAAGAGCTATGAAATACTAACAGCAAATGCAAGGTTTGAATCAAGCTCGTAGTCAGAGGAAGTATCTGTGGTCCTTCCTTCCATCAGTCAATCTGATTTTTTAGATGAAGGATTACTTCAATCATTACTAATAGTTTTAATTTAAATTTTGGAGATGCACAGCTTAACCCCACCATCAGAGAGTGATAAAGCAGAAATCTGATTTTGAGCATACCCAAGAACTTTGTGTCAGAGTCATAATTGCTTCTTTAGGACAGACTGGCTACAAGTGAGTTTTGCCTTCCACAAAATGGTATCTTTTGTAACAATTGCTGTCCTTCTTGATATTTTTCTCCATCATTTTCCAACAAATGCTGAAAAATAAGGAAGCGATGCTTTCCTTCTCTTTGGTTACGATGTGCTTTCCAGCCTTATTTAATAAGGGCAACCAGAAAGTCACTGAAATTGCTGGATTTTCTCTTATTGCCTTTGTTAAACTCCCTACAGGTCACTGAAGGTCTGATTTATGACCAGGACTGCATATGCCTGGGATATATCTCTTAAAAATAGTATTACTGATATGCGAGTTACACTGTTGCCTCATTTGGTATTATTTAACATTAAAGCACTTCCCTTTCCTGCAGAGTAAGAAATTCTGTGCCAAATGTTCTCAGGTCATGGAATTTATAGGTTTCATGTTTACCATGTACAACTGTGTTTGTCTAACTGTTGTGGTTGAGGACTGGTATTCTCCATTTTAATAGTCCCCCTAGAAAAAACTCACACCACTACTTGCTTCCCCTCCTCCTCAGCTGGAAGCACAAAAGGCAAAGACCACAGGCTGAGATAAGGGCAATTTACTGGAAACAGCAATGGAACCCCCTTCTTCTCATAAGTGAGAGTCCCTTCCCCCACCCCTGGCAATGACATGAGTGAGATGGTATTGAATAACATTATTAGGGTCTTGGCCATACCCACATGGCTTCAGGCTCCCTCACAGCTACTTCAAAAAATTAACCCTGTCCTAGGCCAAAACCAAGACACTAACTTAATTTAGAAGGGGAAAAGAAAGATTTGTCTGAGTGGGTTTTGTTTTATTTTGTTTTGTTTTGGGTCTTTTTGCAATACAATGAAAATAACTCTATTCCTGAAAGTCTTTTCATAGAACTGACTAGTAACATACCCATCACAAGTGAGACCACTTACTATATTAGCTGTTATTTTGGTTAAAATTTACCTGTTTATCTGTTTCTTGTCAGAGACACAAAGTTAAAAAATAAAAGAAATGTCAACGTGAAAGTCACTCATTTGAAGAAATTTAAACAAATACATATTCATAAAGATTGACAGGCTTTGATCAGGCATTCCTTCCCAAATACAATTACCTCTGATATCATCAGTAGAAGAAAATCTCTAACAGTGGATTCCCTCACTGAAAATGGAACTTCTTCACCAGTTTCCAAAGGCTCATACAAGAAAACTGTTACAGAAAACACACAGCAGCTAATTTCATAAGTTGGCAAAACACAGAAGGAAGAAAAAAGGTAGATTTCATTTTTTCTCTCAAATGTTTTTAAACAGCATCATGAAGCTAACTGAAACAAGAAGGAAAATTAAATCCAGGGAAAAAGAAGGAGCAACATCCATTCAATGGAAGACCATACAAGGAAGAAAATGCAAGAAGAAACTAATATAGGAAATTAGTATGATGACAGTTTAAAAGCCCCGTAGCAGTAGCTTTCATGTTCTTTTAGAATATTGATGACTTTTAATATGAAATATATTTCTCTTGGTTGTCTGGTTGGTTGGCAACATTGCATGATGCAATATTTCTGTTTTGGACTTCACTGTCTGCAGGCTATCTTAGCCTAGTAATCACTCTGAGTTTGATATCAAATCTCCTCTGCCAGGTCTTCCATTGGGATAAGAACTGGAGTGGTGTATACCTGCTGGGAAGCCAGTCATTTAAATCATTGTTTACTCTGCTTGTAACACGTGAGGTGATTTTGTCTCTCTGAGCATCCTGGAGGCCCTTCTCGAGACCAGACCTGGCTGTTGTGCAGAGGAAGCCTGCAGTGCCCCATCAGCAGAGCTGGTGTGACGCGGACAAGCGCCAGGGGCTTGCCTGCCTGACCCGGTGGCAGATGCTCGCTGCAGAGAGCACCTTCAAGGCAGCACCATATGCCAGAAAGGGAGAAAGACCAACTGCATGCTGCGGATGGCTGCTCCCCAGCCTGCTGCCATCCACCCACGGAGGCATTCAGAAAAGCCAGGCTTTAGGTTTGCATGCACTGTAAACACGCTACACCTTCAAGTCTAATAAGAACAGAGAGCACCACTGAGAAACAAACATCAGGAGCTCCACCTTATCCATACAGCACTGAATTCTGTGCCTGTGTCTCCCTGAAGATTAGTGTGAACTGCCGGTGACTGGGGAGGACTCTGTGAAAGCTCAGCATGACTGAAAAATAAGCAGTTCACTGCCACTTTTCTGTACAGAAAGCTATTTCTAAATACATGAACTAATATGAACTCTGGGGCAGGTACCTTATTTTGTTGTGGATTCATACAATTCCCAAGAAAATAGGGGTTGGTCTACGACTGCAGCAGCGTAGCTCTGCCACAGCAACAACATGAGAACAATGTAAATGGCAGTCACAGCACTGAGATCCTGCTATACATCTGCCTGTGATTTAAAGAGGAACTCAGCAGATTCTCGAACAAAGCCTGCCATGAAAAAGCAATTCAAACTCCAAATCAGCTGAAGTATAAAATTCTTTCTCTCAAAAATTTTATGAAAACAAAGCTGTAAGGAAGTGTCAAATTCATTATTAAAAAAATACAAAATGTTTCTCCATTTTTATTTTATGTAGAGTTTTTCAAACGAAAGCAGCAGCCTGCTTTGCTGTGTTCAGAACTGCTTCCCTATCCCAAGCTAAGTGAATAATGCCTTTCACACAACAGCAAGATAAAACAGTTCCTGCAGACTTTCTTGGTACTTCACAGAACAAAGCATCCTAAGAACAGAAACAATTAACAGTTGCTAATTTTTGTTATCTTTTTCTTTAAGGAATGGGATGCATAATAATTTGGCTAAATGGTTGAATACATTACACATTACTTCCTCCCTGGATTTTTAAGAAGTAGATGAGTAAGCACATGAGTATCACTGCCTCACTCAGGCTAAAAGTCTTGTGTTCTCATGTTCCTGATCATACAGGTAACTTCCCCTTCCTTTTCAGTATTTCCTGAAAAAATACTCTTTGTCAAGCAGATATGTGTTTGATGAAAATCAAATCCTTAGTGGAGACAAGATGTAAAATATCATGGAAAACTATGACAGCAACTGAAGACATTCCCCAATTTCCAGTGTTTTGTCAGCATATGCACTGAGCTTACTCACTTACAAAGACTTGCATTATTCAAACACGCCTACAAGCTACAGGGTGGAAAAAAAATCCTAAATTATAGTTTAATTAACTGCTAAGCCGTGTTCCTGGGGCCATCTGCCCTTCACTCAGAAGCCACCATTGGCACCCTCCCATATGACTAACAGCCATTAAAGGTCCTCTTGCCTTCAGCATCCCCTGGCACAAAGCAAACACTTAATCTCATATAACAATACCATCTAGTGGTGAAATATATTCATTACACTGGGAATCTCGTATTTTCCTACAGCACCACCGGATAGACACAAGGGCAGAAAACGTCTTCTTACACAAATAACTCTGCCCGGCACCAGAACAAATTCATAACTATTCATTTCATCTAAACATATCCTTAGCTTTAATCACATTGCTCCATGTAGAGCAGATGAGCTTGTACTCCTCCAAAGGATATTAACATATCAATGCCATAAACCATCACCTAAGGAGCAAAGACACCGAACCAGGCCAAGAGTCACTGCAAGGCACAGCACTACCTGTTACAAGTGTGCTGGCCACACCTGCGGAACAACACATGTGTGTCCACAGCTCCTCTATGACATGTAACAATACAAGAAATGCAAATTTCTCCTGTTCAGAGCAGAATAAATAGAGAAAAAAAGTGCCTACTCCTCCCTACATAAAGACAGAAATTGTATTCAGCTGGCATCCTGAACTAACTTCCCCTGTATGACTCCACTTATCCATGATAGCTAAAAAAGAGTGAAAACTGAACATAAAGGCAAATTGTTACATTTAGTTGCAAAATTTTTAGGAGAACATGAATGGTTTGAGAGAGCAGAAAAAAACTGGAGTGAGTCAGCAAGGCAGAAAGATGACTAATGGGAAACAGCAACAACTTGTTTTACAAAACAATAAATACTGTTATATTGATGATGTAGCACTAAAAGCCTATTTGACATGAAATAAAATTATTCAAAGACAGAATCCTGTACTAATGCAATGGGACAATTTGCTCTACTTCAGTGGTCTTTGTGAGAACATTAGCACATTGTAAACAACATATTAACAAAGAGTGCATATTTTTGAAGGGCAAATTTAGTCAATACTCAAGCTGTAGGAACAATTTAGCACATAAAGCAGTGTCATGCACAAGTCTGGCTTGTTATCAGCTTGACCTTTTGAATGTTTCTCTCTCAAAAAAGACCAAAAGCCCAAAAGCTGAAGCACCCTCATACCCAGGAAAAAACCAAACATTAAACTTGCACCCTATCAACTTACATAGAGATTGATTTGTGGCAAGCTACAAAGTTCTGCTAGTACTGAAACAGAAGATACTACAAAAACCACTTTATTGTTTGAAATATGTTCTTTAAAAATCAAGTCAATTGCATTCACAAAACGCGATGGTCTAGAAATCTTCTACAGCCTTTAACTGCAGCTGTTGTTTTCCTGCCGTATACATATTCATCCAAGAATCTTGAAAACTATTTAAATGCTTGTCCCCTTAATTATCTAATTCAGCAAGACTAATAATGTAACTATCACCCCATGAAAAACTGGTGCTCTTCAGAACCTCCTTTAAGCCGCCTTTCACTTAATGAAAAGACCAGCAAAAAAAGCAGATTTCCAAACATGAAACATTTATTAGCCAGCAATAACAACTTCCCATTAAAATTAGCAACAGCAGTGAATCCAACAGTTATTCAGAATGTTATTAAGAGTTAAGACATTAACAAAGGAATATGGTGACAACCTCTTACAAATAACAAATGACGGCTAATACTTTGTTTTAAGAGATTCTGAACAGAAATGTCATTGGGATCATACAGTTTCTCTATAATGCATATTACTGCCACCCTCAAATATACAATTACATTATCACAAGCTTCAATTTATTATTTTAGATGTTAGTTATCAGCTCTAATACATTTTGGATTTTTAAATCTTTTCATAAAGCTCTTCTTATGGACAACTAGAATTAATTTGAAATTTGTTCTTTACAGAATCAATATTTGGTTGGTATCTGTAATTTATCAAGACTGTTTACATAGGGAAAACCTGAGTTTCACTGCTAAATTTGAGGCAGGAATTGATGTATTCTATTCCCCAAGGTTTCAAAAATTGAGTGAATTAGGATCTCAAGCTAGAATACTTGCTGGAACAAGATTCCTGAAGCAGCATACCTGCTCTGCTCAGTCCACCTGCTCAGTCCACCTGCACTCTGCTTCTTATACCAACAATCCATACCCAGGTCACTACAGAATTTCAACCTGTCGGTAATGACTCTGGACTAACATAATTTCATTCAATGAAATAAAAATCTAAAAGCAGTGCTTCAGAACTAAACTATACCACTGAATGAAATTCCTTTTCATTTTTCATTTTCAGAGGAAAGTTATATTTATAAATGATCCTCTATTCCTTGCTGTTACTTGCATTTAAATGAATACCTTATGAAATAAATTTCTTTACACAGAACATCAGACTGTCATAATTGTTATAATCATATTATAAAAAAACTTCTTGCATATTGTAGAAGCACTAGTAGTAGCATTCAATCATGGAAAGTAGCTTTCCATCATTCCCACCTTCATGATTCTTAAGACAAAAATTGCAAGGGGTCGATCATCACACAGCATACAAAAGCAAATATTGAACAGGAATTTATTAATATCTGTGAAGATTTATTACAGAATTATAAATAAAATTTCATTAAATTCCTTAATATCTTCCTGTCTTAAAAACTGACAAATGAACTTCCTAACATGTTTTAGTAATTCAAGAGATATGATTAAAAGTTTTCATTATACAATTTTCAAGATTCCCTGATGTCTGCTGAAAGTGCCTCATGGCAGGACACAAGCAGTCAAGATTACTGAAGGTGTCAGGGACAACTTTGTGCTAGAGGTACTGGGTGGGCCAGGCAGGGCGATGCTTGCCAGCATCTGCTGTTCACTGACCAGGAAGAGCTGCCTGGGATGGGACAGTGGGAGGGAGCCGTGGCTGTACTGACCATGCAATAGTGGGGTCCAAGATTCTGGTGAGTAAGGAGTGGAGGACTGCAGAGTTCTAGCCTGGAGCCTGTCCTGCTTAATGTTTTTGTCACTGTCTTGGAGGAGACAGAGGAGTGCGCACTCATCTAGTTTGCAGATTAACACCTAACAGAGAAGGGCTAGTTGATACGCTGGAAGGCAGAGCTGCCTTTCAGAGAGATGAAGGCAGGCTAGAGAAATGTGCTGAAAAGAACTGTGAGAAATTCAGCAAGGAGAACAGCCAAGTGCTGCTCTGCATAAGGAAGCCCCCCTGCTGCAGCCCAGGATGGGGAGGGATAGGCTGGGAAGAAGTTCTGCAGAAACTGCCCTGGTGGGCAGCCGAGCATGAGCCAGATCTGTGCCCTAGCCAGAGGGACAGCCAGCAGCCTCTTGGGCTGTAATAGCAGGGGCATAGCCAGCAAAACAAGAGAAATCCCTTAATCTCCCACTCAGCACTCACTAGACTTCATCCAACTGTGTCCAATACTAGAAAGACATGGACAAACTGGAGGGAGTTCAGCAGAGAGCCCCCACGATGCCTGAGGCTGAAGCACTTGCCCTACAATGAGAGACTGAGAGAACCAGGGCTTGCTTAACCTAAAAAAAACTTTGGGGGAATTTAACAGCATCCTGCCAGTGCCTAGAGGGAGGTTAACGAGAAGATGGAGCCAAGATCTTTACGGGATGAGGACAAGAGACAATGGATTTAACCTGAAACAAAAGGTTCAGAATGGATTTAAGGATAAAAATTTCACCCTTAAGGGCAGTCAGGCAGGGGAGCAGGTTGCTCA
>QWTY01034492.1:0-11333 GCA_008033365.1 Pseudorectes ferrugineus
CTTCCCTTCCCTTCCCTTCCCTTCCCTTCCCTTCCCTTCCCTTCCCTTCCCTTCCCTTCCCTTCCCTTCCCTTCCCTTCCCTTCCCTTCCCTTCCCTGTCAGCTGGGGCAACATGTGGAAAGTTTTGTTGTTAGCAGACTTCCCAACCCTGCTGCAATTCCTGCCTTCACAGCCCCCACCCAGTGAATAATTTGACTCCCTGGCTATGTTCCAAGCCAATAACGCTGACCAAATTATTCTGAACATGCAGATGGCAACAAAAGGGCACCAGGTGCTGTTTTATTGTAATAAAGATGTGCAAACCTTTGCATCACACTGAGTTATTTATCCACGTAAATCATCAGGATGCTCAGCTTCCTCCCCTGCTTTAGTAAATTTTGAATAAGAGGCATCAGCTGTTTCCAGAGTGTGCCCTTCTGTATGCGCCACAGATATTTTGCTTTGGGCTTCTCTTCCCCACTCTGACCCACAGAGGCATTCAGGGGATCTTCTCTTTGATTTAAATGATTCCTGAGCGATTGGAAGCCCAGATGTTCAGCGCCTTAATTGCCGAGTGTTAGCCTATAAAAGCGAGTAGGCAGTTAGTATCTGAAGGGAGGATTTTACTGCATATAAATGTTATTTGGTACATTAAGTGACATTATTTACATCCAATTTCGCTCTCTAAGGTGGCAACCTGAGGCAGTAACTTGCCATGATGGAAAAATAGTGTTTGCTCTCCCATATATTCTGTGTCTGACTTGCAGATGCAGAGAAACAAGACAGGCAGACACAAAAGGGGAGCAGGACAATATTGGTTGTCAGGTGAGAGTACCCCGATACCCCAGCAGATCACTGATTGCCAAGGTTTCTGTAGGATTAGGGCAATGGCTCTGCTATGTTGTCTCTAGGAAAGATTTAAAAGTCAACAGTAAAATCACAAAATTGTCCCTTGCAGCCCTCAAACAAGATCAGGATTTGGTGAGATCACAAGAAGGAAATTTCCATTTCTTTCAATTGTCAGGCTGATGTATGAGAAAGAACTTGAGCACTTGACATTGATTCAATATCACTCAGCTCTGCAGTAACTGGAATTTCTTTCTGTAAGAGAAGAAATTAAACTGCTGCCTTCAGATGTTTAAGAATGGGGTGAGGACTTTGTGAGCAGGGCAGAGACGGCGAGCGATGGCACAGCTCATAAACTGTTTAATATTCAGGTAAAACTTACATCTGCCTCCTCTGATCCCTGTTCGAGTGTCTGAATCCTGCAGGAATCAAATACACAAACTGATTTTCTTTTTGGTAAGTTCCTGTCACCTGTTGGCAGCCTGAGCTGGCATTAACCATTGTGGGCAATGATGCAGCTCTCCATGGTAAAAGACGTGGCCTTCCACTAGGAAATGTAAATTTGCCACTACCAGAAATTAAAAATATTGGCAGCAAAGCCCATCTATGGTGGACAGGGACCGTGCAATCAAACCCTGTGCAATATCCTTGTTATTGCAGCTGGTGGTTTATACTGTTAGTGCATATTATGCTTTTTTGAGCATGTCAGTGCTTGTGCAAGTTTCATCTGTTTTTTTTCAGAATCATGTACTGAGAGTACAGAGCACCTGCAGACACCATTAACTGTGGTTCTCCAGCATGTCTTTGTCAGGGAACACATTGCTTCTGCTAAAAGATTTCATTAAGGCAGAAATGACAGCCCGAGTGAGGCTGTGGGGAATGCTGAGGGCAGAGCTTCTCCCTCGGAAGGGGGTGGGAAAGGTTAATTAACGGCTGGAGTATTCTTTACAAACACATCAACCTGCTTGTGAAACCCAGCTTAAACTGCAATGATGATTTTAACTCTCGAGATTAGAGAGTTTCCTGACTCAGACATGGACCAGCCATCCTGTTCTCAGTCCGGCACTGCCATAATCACTGTCATTGTTTTTTCCCCCATGGAAAGGAAGGCTGAGGGATGATCCATTACCAGTCACAGCACGTTGCTCTCACTGATTGGAAAGCAGTCACACACCACCAAGCATTTATTCTGTTTACTGAGATGTAACACCAAGGAACAGCAATTCACACCTGCAGTGAAGTTGTTATACTTCCCATTTCTTTTCTTTATTCTATTTTTATCCTTCTTCATTTTTCCTGTTTCATTTTTCCTTTTTTTTTTTTTTAATCTTCTTTGCCTCTCCTTCCCTCACCGCTATGATGGGTGTCAGTGTCAGCCCTGACACTTCTCTTAAACCTGAATTAAAGGATAAATGGTCAGTGGCACTTTCTCAGCTCTCCGAGGAGCATTACCCTGGCTGGAATTGATGACTTTTCTGTTGGGCAATCAGTTTAAATGTCTCTGGCTTATAGATGAAGTATATATACAAATGGATGTGTATATATTCATATATCTAGTTTAGACCAAACCACATCACGAGCTGTGAGATTTAAAGAGGAGAGCTCTGTTATACATGAACTGTTATGTAATATCAGGGTATCATCCTGATCAAACCTGTGACTGGAGTCCAGTGAGGGACAATACCATGAGTTAATCCTTCTCTCTGACTCGCTGGTTCAGTCAGAGAATCATCAAATCACAGAATATTTAACACTGGTTTTGCAAAATATCTGTCGTAGTCAAGACAAAACACAGCCTGAAAACGCTGAGGTGTTTTAGCAATCTTGGAGCAGTCCTTGGAAAGAAAGAAATAAAGAGGGCGGGTGAAATAGCTCTCTGAGGCAGCAGGAGCTTCTGTGTGAGGATTCCAGGATTATTTTACTTTGCTTTTAGGGGCCATAACCTAAATAAATAAACTGAGGACAGAAATATCCCACTTGCCCAGTACTTATCACAGACCAACCCCAGAGTTCTTAGATTACTATTCTTACCTCTCCAAACATGACACTTACCAATATAAGGTCTCTCACAGGGACAGGTGGGCACAGAAATGGAATTGCTAAAAAGATTTAAGGGTGGAAAGCAACGGAGACCTGGGTGGTAAGAAAATATTTCATTTGAATTGGTCTCAAGTGTTAAATAATGGATGTGTGTGTATGTAGGCTATTCAAATGTTTTTGATTTCTTATGCTGAAGATTAAAATTTCCATTAGTATTCCACCTCTTCACTTTTGCCTGGGGACTGTTAATTATATTTTTGAAATTGCAACCAAATAAAAACTTAACAAAAAAGAAACAACCAGATAACACAATAAGGAGCTTTTTACCCTTTTCTTCTTCCCTGCAATCAGTGTTTAGCTCTCTGTACAGCCCTTGACTGCAAACTCACCTGCCTTAGTTCCTGCATCTCCCCATCATACTTACAGCTCAGCCCCTTTCAAGGGGTTCTAAGCAGTTCCACCAAAATGTTGGTGTCCTGAAATGCTTCTGAGGAAGCCTCAGGACCAAAACAACAGAGATTATCTTGGATTTCCTCTAAACTTCCATAAAGTCCCACGCTCAGGGAAGAGAGGATTATCGAACTAATGACCAGGTTCTACTCCATAAACCAAGGCACTCAACTGCTTTTTGGAAAATGTTATTGATATTTCACTTCTAACGCTTTCTGTTGGTGAGGCCGTTTGAAATCCACCGTTTTATGCAGTTGCTAATGTGCCTGAGCAGTGTGGGAAGGCAGGAATGTGCTGACACGGCCCAAAACTCAAGGCCTGGTCTATTTTCAGAACTGTTTTCTGGTGACACCAAAGGCCCCACTGGGAGGGAGGTCTGGCAGGGTGATGTTGGCTGCTCTCGTGCTCACACTGTGCAGTTGCACGAATGCTCCATAAATGCTGACTTTTTTTTGGTGGTGTTTAATGGAGAATTTGGTAAAAAACCCTAAAGCATAAGGGTTAAGCTTTTTCTAAGTCTGAGTCTACTAAATGTGGGTCATGGCATGACCATGGCTCCAGAGTGTGACTGGGGGACCAGTGAACCCCAGTTAAAGCCACCTTCTTCCCAGTCTGTACAGCAGTGACTGCCCAGTGCTGAGGAGACAGCTGTTACAGCTTCATGGCACTTGCCAGGAGTAAAAATATATATAAAGGTAGTGGACATAAATGTAGACCTCAAAGTACTACTGAACTTTCTTTATAGCTTATTCCTCCCATTTTAATTGCAGTAAATTCTGCTGGACTGAAAGCACCTTCCAAGGGCCTGCCTCTGCTTCCCTCACGTGAGCTTTAAATTGTGTTTTTATAATTAAGCTATAAATTTTAAAGCTATTTCAACTACACTTTTTAATATGCCACAGGTTGTCCACTTGTCGTAGCTGGCGTTTGATGGTCATAGATCATTTTCTCTGCTGTGCTGCATGACAAAAAGCTGTTCCCAGGGTAGGAAAGCCTTTCTGGGCAAATGGCACCTCTGGGTCTCTCCACAGGTGGATACAATGAATGTTTCTGATCCAGGTGCCACAAAAAAAAAAGGTTTTAATAGTGAAGTGACAGAATATCAGTGTAATCTGAGAAATGTTATGTTTTCTGAGATTATTGATATGATGACATCGATAATAAATGGTGGTGGTGATGTTGAACACCCAAATGCCCCATTGAGGTAGCACCATAGGAGTTTCCAGGTACAATGTTAACAGTTTTAGGGGTTTTCTAAGGTAAAGATTAAAGATCACTCACCAACAGATAAATGATTACTCTGTTAGGAAAGCAGGGAACCTTTAGCAGCTTTCCTAATAACTACTGGATATATAGGAAATAAGATATAAAACTGCCAGCTAATATAAAGAAATAATGTATTTAAAAATGTGTAGTTGTTTTGAAGTAAATATCCCTGGCTATAATGGAGAATACCTGGACTTTTGCTCTGTTATATCAAAAGTAGGTAAAATTTTTAGTCAAAATATGCAGAAATTACCCTGTGCCTTTATAATGCTGTGGCAGGGTTTTGCGTTGGTTTAGGTAATGTGCATGCCTGGGTTTTCTGGGCCAGAAAAGCATGACCCTGTTTAATATGCTTTGATTGCTCTGATTTTCATTCTGGTTAGAGAAAAGGATGCGTTGCAAAAATAAAGTTTTCTTTTTTTTTTTCTTTTTTTTCTGTTTTATTTTCTTGCTATACATAAGGTTACAAAATGTTCTTTGAATTAAAGCTGTTTAGGCTTGATGGAAGTGGGCCAGTACAGGGGCTGTGGCACAGATCAGGAGCGTGGCAGTGGGTTTCCAGTCCTTGTGCACTTTATGGAACGGTGTTTGGGGACACCTGTGACATATCAACTCCTCCAGTTCCAGCATTACAGACAACTCAAGTAATTTGCTGTTATGAATACCTCCGGAGAGTCTCTGTGTGCTGTGCTGAATTAAATACCTTGAGCTAAGCAAACACAGAAAGACAGCCCTAACTTAAAACTTAATTCAGCTCTGAACCTGTGCGCTCAGGTCTCCTGCTTCATTGCACAGAAGTGTATTTGTGTTTCATATTTGTTGGGAAGGATTGCACAGTGTGTTCAGTAGATCTTTCTCCTGGTTTCCATGCACAGAAGCCTGTGTGTGTGTGTTTTAATTCTACTCCACAGTCAGATGTCATGGAAGCCAACTCAGCATAAAATCCTTGTGATTCCTGAGCTTTGCTGAGGCAAAACATGCTCTAACTGTGGCACAGCCAACCCTCCACCAGAGAAAGAATTAAATTAACAGTTTTTAATATTATGACATTTGGACCACTTCTTATAAATGTGTAAAAACAAAGCATAACACCGCAGAGGAAGCAATACTTGTGTTTGTGAGAGCACACATATTGCCCTGATTGACTCGGGGTTACAGACACACACTGCAAACTGGAAACTTGTTCACAATATTTCCTTGGCACGTTCAGCTCCTTCCAGCCTGTTCCCTTCCCTTTACAGCAGTGTAGAGTAAACGGGCTCAGGTTTTTTGATTTTTAATTGGCCTTGTGTGACTTTTTCTCAGTCAGCCTTGTTTGGTAGAGTTCACCTTTTCCTCCAGATTCCACAGGCACCTTTTAGAGCCAAGACATCGTAAAGGACTCGGGCACTTCTCATTAAAATCATGGATGCTCCCAGATTTTCCTTGAGAATTAATAGCTTCCAGCAGCACAGGAGGAATGAATCTCTGCTCTATGGAGAGCCCCATTTCCAGGATCTCTCTGCTGCAGGAACATTGACACCCACGCTTGGTCCAACCAAGGATGCTCATGCCATGTCCTTTGATCCTTCTTCACTGTTTCTCCTCATTTCTGGTTATATTCTTCTCTAAAGATCATTCCAGTGGTTGTTGGATTGGTTTTATTTGCCCCAAACTGCTTAACCCAGTATCCAGTTGACTGCCGGTGTTATTTTCTTTTCTTTAAGAACTTCTCATGTTGTCACCTCGATTATTAGGACTTCACCTGCCTCCTCTGGTGACTCCAAAGCTCTGCCAGATGGGGACATTTACCAAAAAGTCAGGCTCTGAGGGAGAAGGGAAGGTGTTTCTTCATTCACCATTCAAGAATTTTGGTACCAATATGAATGTGATTGCACGAAACACTCCAAATCCCAGTTGTTAATCCTGCCAGGATGTTGCAGGGGATGCTGCTTCAGGCTGGATTACACACCTGGAAGAGCTTCTGAAGATCTTTATTTCTCCCCAGATAAAATCTGTGTTGCTGTCAAACGTGTAAATACAAGAGTGTACCCTCATGGACAGGCAGTCTCTGTCCTGATCCAAAGCCTGGCTGTGGGATGTAGGAGCAATTCCTTTTCCAGCCAGTGCCCTGAAAAACCCTGGAAGCAGCTGTTTGCCATGTTCCAGCCCACGTGGGTCCTGAGCCAAAGCAGCACCAGAGCCGTGCTGTCCCAGCCCCAGGCCCAGACGTTCACTGGCAGTGGAGAGAGCTCTCCGTGGAGCTGGGGGCTGCTCCGTGGGTTTGGGGTCCTGGGCAGGGGCTGAGCCTGGTGGGTGTTGCCATGGGGCAGGTGCAGCCCTGGCTGTACCCTCCCAGCGTGGCACCAGTGCTGTCCCCTCCTGGGCACAGCAGCTGCCAGGGCACACGAACTGTGGGTGCTGTGGGTTACACCCCTGCAGTGTCACAAATGCCTCTTCTTGCACATTTAGCCCTCAGTGCCTGCTCATGATCAGCCTGCATTGTATTCCTGTCTTCAGTGAGTAGGGTGAATAATTTCTAATCTGGGTGTTTGGACCAAGAAATTTAAATTCAAGCTTTACTGTAAGCTTACAGTATTTTAAATTCCTTCCAAGCTACGTTTGGCCTCGACTGCACAATGTATTTACTGAGGCAAAAACAAGAGGATGATAATTTTCACTGGAGCACACCTGCAATAATGGCTCACAGCATTTAATTTTTCCCTTGGTTTCCTGGTAGACTTTGTTTTGACACCTGCAAACAACCTTTTCCAAATCAAAGCGAGCTTTCTCTCTCCATGTCATGCTGCCACCCAAGTCGAGCTGACAAAGTCCAACTAGGAAACAGAGCAATTATAAACAGTTTCCTCTGGTGCTTGTGCTGTTTTTAGCTTTGCTGCTCTCCCAAGAAGAAACCTGTGCCTAATGTTTCCAGCTTAGCATGCAAAATTAATAAAATCTGACAATTACACTGAACAACATACAATGCAAGTAAGGGATCCTTTCTGATGTGATTGAACTTGAAGATATTAAATTGGCTCCTTCTTCTTACACTATTTTCTGGTTTAGCACAAAGATCATAAAATGTGTATCTGGAGTGATAAACGATAATTGGCTCTAGGCAGCCTTTTCTCACAGAGACAAAAGAACAGTTGTTATTGCTGTTCTCCTTTCAATAAATACACTTGTAAGCTGGAGCTCAGCTGGGCTGCTCTGGGAAGAGGCAGCCTTTCGTGAGGAACATAAAAGAGATCAAATTTATAAGTGGGCATGTAGACTGAGGAGAAGGGTATTTTATATATTAAGGACATATAAAGAGTATTATCTGTGCTCACACAATGCCAAGGAATATCTTACCAGGGAAAATGCAGTCTGAAGTTAATCCTGTACCATGCTAGAGAAAACCTTGGGTTTAACAGAGATGTAAATCAGGTCCTGATTCAGTCTGTGGATGGTTTGGGAATTAATTCCTTATTCCTAGAAGATTGTCTGATACTACTTGGGCTCACTTTTGGATTTCAAGTCTTAGACCACAATATTTCCATTTGTTCCCTTGCTTTCCATTTGTCTTCATGGGAAGGATTTACTTCATTTTCAATATATTGATCATTAAACCTCATCAGCCAGGTTCCTTCTCTGCTCCTTGAAGTGTCTTGTGTGTCTGACAGTGACATTCTCCAGGATTATGGATAGCACAGGAGTAAAATACTTAATTTAAGGACAAATGTCTTTCTTTATTGTGTTGCTTTCCTTTGTATAACCACGAAAAAAAAAATCAGTTGTTCCTTAAATTAGATTTGTTGCTTGTATTTTTTTGGTGTGTGTTCTTGTTTACTTCATGACATAGAGTGCCACTCTATAAAATAATCTAGTGCCACTGCAAACAGAATTTCAGCTATTATCCACAGTTTCTGGGACTTACTCCATAATTTCTGGAAGATCCTATTTGATGCAGCATGGTTTAGATTGCACCAGACTCTGAAATGGGTCTGGGCTCACTCGCCACGCTGTTTGGAGTTATTATATTTCCAGATTATTTATTATTCTCATCGGTGAGTGGGAAGGGAAAGGAAGATATGGGATATAATTTTTTACAAGGTGTTTTCCATAGGGAGAGAAACATTGCAAAATTACATCAACCTTCCATTATTTCAATTAACTAATTTTGTTCATGTCTTGTCTTCTTGAGGCAGGAGCTAAAGGCAGCAGTGAATTGCCTTTAAGAAATTGCTGTATCATTCGTTTGGAAGAGCAGGGCTTGTTCCAAAGGGTCTCCAGCTGACAGCCTGATTTAGTGGCTAAATACCTGTTTGAACAGAGGCTCCAAGAGGCTGCAGAAGAACCTTTGGAGTATCTTTTAAGATTGACTGGGAGTCTTAATGAAGTCAAGGTCCCTTGCCCTTGGCCTGTATTTCTATTGACTCCAGCAGTCATTAAATGAGTCCCATGCTGACGAGCACTGGCTGCAACAGCAGCTTTGCTAAACTCTGCTGAGCAGGATTTTACTGCAGGAATATGCTCAGCTGATTGTGGCCTGGCCTAAGCATTTTGGAGGCCCTGCACAAGCACTGATTGGTGCCTCTGTGTTCCCAAAGACTCCCTGCAGGAACTGTGCTCTGCCTCCTCCAGTTCCATTTGTATTTGGCCAAGAGCAGCCAGAACCTGGGAAAGGGGCTGGTTCCTCTTCACATCAAAACCCAGCTGCATCTTCTTAGGCAGCCTGTAGGATTTGATTGTGTAATTTGGGAAATACCCCATCGTGTTCCTGTCCTGGGAGTTCTGGCAGAGCTCGGTCTGGCCAAGCTGGGATGATCCTGGAGGATAACACACACATGGCCAGCCCCTGGCACCCCTGGGCATGAGGAAACAGAGGGGCACAGAGAACCAGGCTGGCACCAGGAAAGGTGATGTGTTTTCTATGCTCTGTGTGGTCTTTGGTTGATTTTGTTCATACCACTGCAGGCTCTTCTGAACAGCACAAAGCATCTACAGAACTCACAGTGAAAACCAACCAGCTTTCATGTT
Source organism: Pseudorectes ferrugineus (assembly GCA_008033365.1). Taxonomy (NCBI): domain Eukaryota; kingdom Metazoa; phylum Chordata; class Aves; order Passeriformes; genus Pseudorectes; species Pseudorectes ferrugineus. The sequence goes on from QWTY01034492.1 coordinate 9,586, forward strand.
AAATGATTAAGAACAAAAATAATAACAAAATAGTAATAATAATATTGTATGAACACTTAAACCATAAGCACTGAGCCCCAGCTCTTCAGAAAAAAGCACAAATATTTATCTGAGAAAATTGCTGTAGGAAAGGAAGAAAAATCTCTAATGCTTGATAAAGCTTGAATCAGGTTCAGGGAATTGCTTATCTCCAACCAGCTCTGTGCCTGAGTACGAGGGCCAAGGCCAAATGAACAGAGCTGAATCACCTGGCAGGGTCAGCTTGAACCTATTTGTGAGTCACACACCTGCAGCTACTTTTAAATAAAGGAGACAACAAATGACTGGGGAGGTAAATGAAGACAGAAAGTTAAGTTACTCCTTGGGTTTGTCTGATTGATAACTGGTTTGCTTTTAAGGTATCAAGGCACTTGGTGCACTCCAATATAAAATGGCTGAGATATTACAAAAAGTGCCCTTTGGCTTATGCAGAGTATTTTTTAAAGCAAGAGTAAATGATACCTGTAATTTTAAGAAATATTTGGAATTTCTTTTGCCTAAATGTTACATCATTCTGTTCTTTTTTGCTGTTCCCCACATTATGATTTTTCAATATTTTTTCCTTGTAAACTATCATCATGAACTTTTACAATGTTAGGCACAGCATATTACTTCATAATGTCATTTATTAGCAGAAGTTTAATAGCTGCCAATAATCATAACATGCTTACTTTTGACTACTGGGACCCCATCTGTTCTGATACTTTAGACCTAAATGAAAATTATGTAGTGCATTACTGAGTCTTTTTACACGTGGGACGTGCTGGGAATCTCTATATACTTGATTTCTTTTTTTTTTTCCTTTAAATAAGACAGCTTTCATTGATGAAAAACTGAAATGACTGAAATTTTTTTCAGTAATATGCAAAGCACAATTTTTCTTCTATTTTCTTCTCCTGATAATCAATATTGTTGCTAAGCTTTGGTTTGTTCCTGAGTGGTAGCCTGGTGATTAACCCTGTTCTGTGCATCCTGGCTGTGTTAATGTCCTTGCTGCAATTGGTCAGTGTTCTCTTCCCTTCTTAAAAAAAAGAAAAAAATGTAGGTGGCCTTTAACAGATACAGATTTTTGAAGACTCATTTTTAATTCTGCAGCTGGAGGTGACACCTCTGACTCTATTGTTGTCCCAGTGTTTACAGGGGTTTTTCCCAACCTCTGTGAATTTCTGTGTGGATAGAAAAGGAAACCTACTGTGAAATCTTTATTTCCTCTTTATTTTACCATGTTTGAGAGCCTTTGAGTAAGGCAGCACTCTGTGGAGGTCGTGTCTGCACTTAGTGTGCACATTAAGAATTCCCAAATGGGGCAGGAATGGGAGTATCAGAGCTGTGGTGACTTTGACCCCGTGCCCTCCTTCGCTCTGCCCATGCCCACCTGGAACCTCTGCTTGACTTTGCTTGAGGGTGTCCAGAGCAAACCTTTGCCTGGTGGAAGCAGCCTTTAAGTAAAGCTCCCAGACTGGTAAAATAAAGAGCATCTCCTTTCTAACGCGGATCTGAAGCAATACTCACTCAAATGCTCACTGTTTCAGAGGCCTGTGTGTGTTATTACAACACTGTGTGGCACAGCACATCCACATCTCTGTTCTAGCTGGCACATCCCAACTCCCAGTGTCAGGGCAAAACAGTGCTTATTATGGATGTGTTCTTACTGGGAAAATATTGCCAGTTCTCAATTGCTGCTGATTTGGTAGAGAAATGTGTTGTGG
>QWTY01034494.1:0-34514 GCA_008033365.1 Pseudorectes ferrugineus
GGAGAGAGTCCAGAGGAGGGACACCAAGGTGATCAGAGAGATGGAGCACCTCTGCTATGAGGAAAGGTTGAGAGAGTTGGGATTGTTCAGCCTGGAATAGGGAAGGCTTTAGGGTGATCTAATTGCAGTTTTCCAGTGCTTGAAGGAACCTTGTAAGAAAGATGGAAAGGGACTATTACAAGGGCATACAGAGAGAGTTAGGACAAGGGGGAATGGCTTCAAACCGACAGAAAGTAGGTTTAGTTTAGATATTAGGAAGAAATTCTCACCTGAGGATGGTGAGGCAGTGGAAGAGGTGGGCCAGAGAAGCTGTGGATGCCCCATCCCCGGAAGTGTTCAGGGCCAAATTGGATGGAGCTCTGAGAAACCTGGTCTAGTGAAAAGTATTTCTGTCCATGGCAGGGGCGCTGGAACAAAATGATCTTTAAGGTCACTTCCAACCCAAGCCATTCTATGATTTTATGATTAGTGTACAAGTGTAGAAGAACTGCTTACATACATATTACTTCCTCACACAGTGAATGTCATGGTGGCTTTTCCTAAGACAAGTGTAAAGGTAACCATCATAATGTTATCCACTTGCAAATGTAAAAATGTGCAGATTTAGAAAGTAACGACTGCACCGTAGCTACAGACAAGACGGAGAGTTTGCAGATTGTAGGTTCTATTTCTGTGCAAATAAGCAAATCCTTGTGAATTCAAACGAGATCCTTGAGGTCCCACTGCCACAGCAGTGTACAGAGAGGATGAGTTGACATTCAGACTCTGATTGTGTGTTATGGCTGAATCTTTAGTTGAAATCATTTAGTAATGATGCTGCACATGGAATGAAGTTCAGAGACAGACCACCACAGTTGCTGCAAATTCAGAGAAGTGCAAAGGAAAAGAGACAGTCCAAAGAAGAAAACCTTGAAGTATTGCTTTAACTCTCTCTCCCAGTACAAATCACACAAGGGCATACACCAGCTCAGTTGCACCATCTCATGCATGGGGAGACTGGGCTTTGAGCAGTGGTGGATTTAATTATTCCTCAGGTTTTAGAGATTACATTTACATGCTTCAGACCTCAAGGTGTTTCCTGGAGTTACAGAGGCCTCAGTTTTGATAGACTTTCTTTTTTTTTAAGTAGTCTTGTGCTAGTCCATTTAGACTTAGTATAGAGTAAGAGTAAAAATAGCCTTCTTTTTCAAAAGAAGGTTCCAAGTTTAATAGCAAAAGTAAGAAATGGCAACTGTACTGCTGTGCTCTAACTTCCCATAAACATTCTTTAGTGTGCTTTTAGAATGCTTGGATAAACTTTAAAATAGTTCCATAAAAACGAAAAAACTTCACCTGATATTTTGAAAATAATATACAGTGTTTATACAGCTCTGTACTTCTTGATCTCAACCACGAGTACACACATATGAGAGAATATTTCAGCACATTCACTGCTTTATTTTCATACCACAGGGGCTGACATACGCTTCACTGAGCTTTGCACATAGGCAGCTAATCTTATCTATTGAGATTTACCCTTTCAAACCCCTTTGTATCTCTGACTTTTTTTCTAATTAAAAAAAGAACCCCTAACCTCTACCAGCTATTCATCAATGTACAGCTCCAAAGACTACCTTTTCTTGAAATGACACTGCAGATCATGGTCGATGGGTCATAGAGACTGAGAATGGATTTCATCAAAGGTATCTTCTGCTAACTTTAAGAAAACAGCACCTCTGCCTCAGTTTCTCCTTTCCAAAATGGAAACATATTCTATAAATCTGTTTTTTTACTGAGTTGTAAACAGATGTGATTAAATATTGCAAAGGCTCAGTTCTGTGAAAATATAAAGTCCCTATAAAAGTTTGATAAATATTCTCAATCCAATTCATGGGAACAGCAGTATTGCTAAGAGTTATGATCTAAATTTATATGAGATGAACAAGGTTTATATGGGTAATTTCTTCCATTAGACAGCAGAAGAAGTAAAGTCTTTTACAGGACATAAGGAAGCTTTCTGCAAAATAGTCCTATCATCACATCTGATCTTTCTCCTCTACTGCTGAAGGACATGCAAGTTTGTAGTGAATTTCTGCTTATATAAAGCAATGATAGAGCAGAAGAAGAGCCAAGATAATCAAAGAGGAAAAAAAATAAAATCCAGTACTCATCATAATTCATGTATCTTTGGAATTGATTTGGGGTCCATTCTCTTTATACTTTACGAATTAGAGCAAGTTGGTAGATCTGTTACATTCATTTAATTCTGCTGAAGTTAGCAAAACTGATGAAAGAAAAAATCAAGCTCAATGCATTTTTGGACAAATGCTGTAAAGAAGGGAGATTACAGAATGTGAGCAATAACTGAGTTCTGCAGTTCTCAGGTCTCACCCAAAGGGCAGCATCACAGCAAAGCTTGTATAAGAAATTTAGAATACTTCATACATAATACCTTACCGGAAATACTTTAGCATACAAATTTTAGCATAGAAAAAAAACCCCATGCCTGCTAAAATTATAAAAGTCTTGATTTGCCATGAAGTACTATCTAAGTCTTGATAAGAATGCCAAGGTTCTTAGAACTTCACTTTAACTTGGAAGAGAATGCACTGAGATAGCAATGTCTTTAAAAACAAACAAACAAACAAACAAATGCAAGACCAAAAAACCAACCAGCTTAAAGGCAAATTCCAGAAGCTCTTCATGAAATGATAATGAATTCCTTTCCATGCAGCTGTCTGGCTAGCACTTCTGTTACTGGTACACTGCTTGGAGAAAGCAACAGAAAACAAGCCTGATGATGCTCTATATGATTTGTATGAAGCAAAATTGCCTCCTTTTAACTCAGAGAATATACTAGCAAATATATTTATTAGAAGCTGAAAGAACATTATTTCTTTCTATGTATCATGATCTTAATAGATTGCCAATTATAGTCTCTAAATGCAGATTTTAATACCACCTCATAATGCACAAACTTCACCTAATGTTATTCAATTCTGAAAGTACTTAACAGGGTAACTCTTCATGTAATCTTACTAGAAAATAATCTGTCTATAAGGAATATTAGGATATATTATGTCCTTTCAAACTGTAGTGAGAAAACATGGCCTTTTTCAATAGCTGGAAATTTCATAACTGAGCAATTATAAACACATTCAGAAATAAGTGAAGAAACTTTCTTCATTCCCTCCCCTCTTAGGGCCCTCTGAGTCTTGTTGATATGGTTCTGATTTTGTTAGGAATTCAGAGGGCTAGTAATTATTTATTTGTTGTATCACAGCATAACTTATCGTTTTGTAAAAGAAACATGACTTAGTGTTACCTGCCTGCACTTACATCTCAGTGTTGTCTCACTGGCTACCCCAAATGCTATCAAGTTGTTAAAAAGTAATAAATTGCCACCCAAAACAACAGAAAAAAACCCCAAAACCTTAAGAACAAGTAGAAGGATTGTGACTGAAATTGTATGAATTTGGTATTTTTTCTTCCTAATTTTTCAGAAGCTTTTAACAAACCCAATGGTTCAATATCATCTTCTAGCTGAGTTCTCAGTTCATTGATGTGAGTATCTTGACAGTCTAAGTTTAGACTGCAACCAGCAGTCTAACTTCCCAGCAACCCTCAGCTAACTTTGGACTGAAACAGAACAGAAATAGTCATGTGATTCCTTTACAGCATCTCTGCTGTGACAGTGACTATTATGTTCTGCTGCAGGACAACCACAAACAGCATCAAATGATTTCTTAAACTGATCCAGCTATATCCACAAAAGTATACTGTCTAAACCATTAGAAATTGTGCAGTTAATTAAAATCTACATATTAAAAAAACCTAAGGAAATGTCCATGTGTTGTATTTTTGCCCCTCTGGAGAGTTCAGGAAAGAATTCTGTGATGTATTCATAAATCATTATATATAACTATCATTCCATAGATTTTCTAGCAAACCATTATTAATAAAATACATATAAAAATCTATTAAATTACCTAACTGTAGATCTACCTTTCGCTACTTTCCCATAGCAATATTGTACTGCATTAAAGTACTAAACTTTGCTGATAGTTAAAGCTTTCCAAAGAAAAGACAGTGTTAACCTATTAGTCTTAGCTCTAAAACTTGGCAGTCACTTAAACCAGGTCAAACAGAGTTGGAATTGTCAGCCCCTCTGTGCAAGAAGTCATTTCTGTATAAAAGTAACACAGGCACATTTCCCCACTCACCAGGGAAGTCGGGGGAAAAGCAAAGTAACTAGTGTGTGTGTTTGATAGAAACAGTGGGGGGGAGGAAAATGTTACATATTTTCCATATGTGCAACTTTGAGAAATCACAGAAGGAACAGTACTAAGATGTAAGTTTGCTTTGCAGTTTTTTAGACAGGTATGCAAGGCAGACAGCAGAGCATGCTGGTGGTCAGCCGGAGCAAACACGTCCACCGTCCAACACAATGTTTCAGGGTTTTATGAACTCAAAACAGATACTATTTGCCAAGTTGTTCTGACATCTGCTGTGTTCAGAATTTCTCTGACTACCAACACATTTACTGGGGTGGCAGCAAATTAGAAAAAAAAGTAAGAAGAAATCTCTTAAGCCCATTCAGAATTTTAGTAATAAAATCTGTATTTAGAGGACACCTTGTTTTCTTTACCATCCACTGTATGCTAAGATATTCACAGGCTATACTGACAACAATGATTGAAAAAGATTATGTTCTCACTCTCTTAATTCTGATTAAATTACTAGTTTTCAAGTTTCACATGGAAGCTCCAGGTATTTCCTGGATTACCGGCAGAACACATAAAGAAGTTTGTAACTCATTGCTGGACACAGTCGTGTAACATTTAATTCAAATTTTCATCTAGATAAAAGCCTTCTTTATATTCCTACTAACTTGTCTGTACCTAAGATAGGCATGGTCAGTTTGAGTTTCTATTTGTCTTCAGATCCCAACATCCACAGGAGGACTGAAAACTTGTTTTCTAATTGCAGGATTGGAATTCCATTAGGAGGTACACAGGCAGCCAAAGCGATTCACAAAGCACAAGCAATGTGTTCATATTGGATTGAAAAGTAAGTTTCTACCTGTTGCTCCAATTTCATTTTTTGTCTAGTACTTTCAGCAGAAGTACATAGGATGAGTCTGCTTGAGAAAGAATGACCTCCCCCATGAAAAAAAAAATGAAAAAACATTTCTCCCCAAATTATAAATGCAAAATTATTTGCCATGGCAAGTAGTTTGAAATCTGTAACTCCACGTACAGATTCTCTAGGTAGTGGCCTCAAACATTACTAGGCCTTCAAAGCAGCTCATTGACAGGATTAATTACCTCTACTACTGGTTACTTCAAAGTGTTGACAAGATCTTAAAATATTTCCTGTACCAGTTAGCATCCTAATGTGCTCATGGAGATGTGTTTTAGTTAACATTTGTCTTGGACATAGCAGGTAACATACAGGAAGGCAGGCTGAATCTGTGTCTTGCGGCCACAAATGGAATGAATTAACATTACTTAACTGCCTGAAGATATGTATCAGCTTCCTCTAAAACAAACTACCACCAAAAAGCAGAACAAGGCTTTTCATATTCTCATTCTAGCCAGTTGTTATACAAATGAATGACGTTTTCAGTTAAGGCACTTCATTAATAAGTGGAATCCTAATGCCTTTTTTGATTTTAGCGACTTTAGGTTTAATCCTCGATTTAGAAGAGTTCACTTACAATTTTCTCCTCCTATCTGCATTAATTCTTCAAGTACGTGACTAAATTTCTGCTTGGAATCTCTACTGCTTTTTGTTGAGAAAATAGTAGTAGTTCTGCTTATTTCTGTCATAATAAGACCAAGGGAAGTATCAGTAAGCAGAGCTCATACACCTCTAACTCTTCTCCATTGGCTTTAATGTGATCCCCAATTCCTGTTTGACTTGTTTGTGTGGCTCTGGCTCAATTATTCACTGCACCTAGGCACCTCAAGACATGATTTTGTTCATCATGATGAAACGAGGTCTGAGCATCTTCAAACTAACTCCATCCCCACTAATCTACTGAATAAAATCTACCTTCTCTGTGATGAAGTTTGGGACAGCAGTGAGACTAGATCAGTGGCAAATAATGTTTCTATGCCAGGTGGAGCAGTAAGCGGAAGTGGCAGATCATAGAAAATCAACATGACATCCTTTCCTGTGACTGCATCAATCAACTAACACCAGTCACCAGGCAATATTCCTCAGTTCAGCAGGAGCCCAGCGTGGTCAGACAAGATGGAGACCATCACAGGTACAAAACCAGAGAACACATTTGTATCCATACCTTTAATTTTTATTTCAACCACCATCAAATTCATTTTTTACCTGCGCCTTGTGAAGAAGTTTTAGAAGTATTTGTTTCTTACAAATATGTTGCCTACATATTTGAATCTCACAAAGTAAGATTTTCTGAACCTTCCAAAATTGTAAATAGTGCAAAATGTGACTGACTGTTTCCTAATGGAATTCTCCTGTTGTATTTTTCTTGACTCCCAGTTACATTTTGCATTTTCACTTAAAAAACTTTAAATTATGAATCTTGGCTAACAAAGATTCCCTTCAACTGTATACACTAGTTACAAGCCCACTGTCTCAGCAAGGTAAAAGAAGGAAAAGATTTTTGAGTGTTTACATTTCATTTGAATGACCTCTAGATGAGGGTTAAGTTGTTTTCTTAAAGATTTAGGTATTTCTGATAACATCAAAGAGTCAGTTATGATCACTGCAGCACCAAAACCTCAGAACTGTAGACTACTAAGCAAATAATAAGCAGACATCAATTTAGACTAAAACGATATTGTTATGTCACAGTTTGCTGTCTTTATTATCTTCTTTAATGCTAAGTTTTTCAGATAAAGGTTTTTGTATGTACTGTAAATATTTCAATGTAGAAATATTAGAACTTCAGAAATGTATTTAAAAATATTTTAATTCATTAGTATTTCTAAATAATAACATACATGGAAACATACCCAATACACAGTATCTGCATATTTTTATATTTATGTTAATGTAGGTTTCTCCCATTTTGTTGGTATAAGAATATAAAAACAGTAAAATAATGTGTGCAGATATACTGTAAAGAGGAAGAGGTTTTACAAGATATAATTCCACCCTTTACTATTACCCGCAAACAAAGTACTGCCACCTTGTGTACACAAATTAGACATTTGTGAATCTAAGCCTGTCCATAAAACAGTGCTGGTTTTCTCTTAAGAAGAACTCCCACAACTGTGAATACAGTATTTTGTTTCATGTCAGGGGTGGACATGGTTGTAGTCACACTCTGACGACAGCACAAAGAGGTGCATGTGACTTAAAAAGTTGACAAGAAATGTTTTTTAGAATACTCCTCAATATTCATCAGAAGTAATCAATTTCAAATATATATGCCTTTCAGTCATTCTGACTCAGACATTCTATAGGATATTACAATGATTAGGGGCAGTGTGAATTTTCTATACGCAGCTCACCTTGATTTCAAGTTCAGATAATTAGCTATTATCAATTACTCAACAGTCAGTGTTTAAAAAAAGCTAGCCCCTCTTTTAAAGTGAATTTTAATTCATTTTGTTTTGGATATAAACAAAAGTTGCTAATTGATAAATTAGAAGAACAACATTTCAGTGAAATGGATGCAACACAAAAGGCATCTTAAAATAATGCATAAATCTTTGTTATTGTAATATGCTGTTAGAATAATAAACCACAATCCTTAGTATGATTCAAGAAACTGAGATCATGCTAAGCACTTGTAAGTGAGACAGATCTAACTGAAACATGTAACTCTTCAGTTGAATCCAGATTTGAAAACCTTTCTGTCCTTTAAGAACTCTGTTAGTGTGGGAATCAAGGAACAGCCATAAATCTTGCCCACCAGTTGGCATCAGCTATAATAGCTACCACCAACTCCTAATACATTATGCTGAACCACTCTTACTCTCTTTCAGTATAAGAAATTATGAAAACACTGTCTGTCCCTGCAAAAAATACAACAGTGATCACAGTAATCTCAGATCTTGATTTCTTGTGTGCCTCTTTTGTGCCTCTCAACTGGACACAAAAAAATTTTCCCTTTTCCCCTAAGCCAGTTTCTTTTTACCAGTGGTAACCTGGTGATTTCTAAAATGTCTCTGCTTTTCAGCATGGCTTGCCTTTGTGAGAAATGCTAGGACAAAGCTGGATAACTTTGCCTTCACTGCCACCCTCTGGGCTCCTTACTTCAAAAATAAGACTCTGAGCCATGGCATAGAGATTTCCGGGTGGTTTGACATACACTATCTTGCACACACTTATTAACTGTAGTACTGCCTTCTTACACAGCACCTTTCTCCTCCAAAAAGATCTCTGTCAAACAGCTTTACAGGTCTGTTGGTTACATTGCAGCACAAATTTAAAACCAAGAGCAGCTAGAATAATTTTAAGCCTAGAAATAAAGATAAGCCTATACTACCACAAAATAACTATATAATCTAAATTTTCACAATTGATTTATGACTGTAGATGAAGACATGTCCTGTTGCTAAGAGCTTACTATTTACACTCTTATTTCAGTTACAAGTATCAAAAACTCACTAAAAATCCAAAATCCACAGGGTCCAGTTTTTTTTACCAAACTACACAGTTTCACCACCATAGGTTCCCATACTAAATATATGCTTATGATACTGTTTGTCAAAACATCTGAGAAGCTTAATTGGTTTTTTGTTTGGTTGGTTTTGGGTTTGGGGTGTTTTTTACATAAAAACAAAGAGGTAGGGTTAAAAGGAGCCCTCACAGACTTGGGCTGCAGCACAGGAATAGCTCTTGTGATGGAACTCAGTTCTACATCCATTTCCTCTAGTTGTCTTAGATAACCACTGTGTGCTGTACCATATCCCTGACAACAAGGAAGGCAATTAAATCCCTACAAAGGTGGCTATAGCCTGAGATTCTTTGGAAGGGTTGGCAGGCAGGAGCTCCAGCTGACTGAAGAGCTGGAATGGGAAATTACTTATTCTCTTTTTGCCTTTCTTAACCATGGTCTTCCTTCCCCTCCAGGGTCCACCATGTCAACTTACACTCAAAATAATTTTCATTTGTACTCATTCAGACTAATTTTGTTTAACGTGAAATGACAAGTTAAGAGTTTGAAGGTTACTAGGGGTGAAAACAGTGATGTTTGTCAAACACAGTGGAAAAAGAATTTTCAGGTTATATTCACACAGTGGGAGTTTTTGATTTCCTACACAATTTGGAAAACTTCTTTAACTGGGTAGGTCTATCAGAAAGAGTTATAAAATAAGAATTTATATCTACAATCAATTAAAGGAAAAGCTAGGCAGATGGGTAACTTGTAAAGAATTAAAGTTTTTCTTAAGAAATTCTCCAAGTACTGAAGTCATGGGGAAAAAAACCAGTGTTTTGCAAACATCCAAGAACTTTTAAATTATGTTTTTCCTCTTACCATAACGAAATAGAGTATTAGAAGAACAACAAAAATGAATATACTTCCTGGTTTATATATAACATGGTTTTAAATTTTGTTTATGCCTTGTATAAAATGATTCGGCAAACTCGCAAAACCCCAGTCACTTAAATAATTCTTCATAGGCCTCTCAACCCAACAAGTTCAAGGAAGACAGAAGTGGCCACTGATCTTTATAAGCACTCAAGTTAGAGTCAAAGGCATATAAAGATTCTTAATAAGCTGTTCATAAGCATTCTCAAATACTTCAGCAGTGGTCTTTGAAGACAATCACAAGAATGCAATTAACAACTTATTATCATATTTTGTAATCCCCTGCAAACGCACACTCAAATACTGGCATCTGAAAGAAGAAAAAACCAGATGAAAACAAATAATTTCTTTTCCTCTTTCATAGAAAAGAAAGTAGGAGGAGAGATATAATCCACGAAAAGCTTTCAAAACTGCAGACCTAAGTAAATAAAACAGTGTAATATATTAATCAAGTGACAAAAAGAAGAAACAAAAAAGACTAAGACATCAGGGAAAACTGCATTTTCTAATATAAAAATAAATGAGCTAGATAAAGATTTACATAGGAAAAAACATTTGAAGAAAATAATGTTTAAAATAATGCCTTTGGAAACAGTACTATTAAAAACCAAAGTAAAAACCAAGTCTTTTAACCTCTATGTTGAATCTACCAGTCAACAACCCAGATGGTTATACTGGATCTTATGACTGCTGGAAAAATGCAATTGCATAAAAGTGTTGTCAGTGTAGATTTCCCCCTGCCATTATGTACTACATGCATATATTTCCCAAACATACTGTGAGGCTTTATTAAAGATTTCAGGGTTATTTGAAAGACCTTATAAGGGGCAAAAAATAGCTGCTCACGATTCTGTCTCAGCTTGTTATATTAAGCATAAATACAAATTAAAAAAAATATAACACCATAAAGCACCCCCAAACCCACTACATATAATACCAGGGAGAAAAAAAGAAAATATTCTACCTTTAGGGAATAATGAAAATGGATTTACAGTTCTCATAAAGAAATTGTTATAAGTTAGATACCTTGAAAATAAAAAAAACCAAACAACCAAGACTTTACTTCTTAATGTTGAATGAAGTTCTTAATACCGTAACAGCTCATGTTTTTGGAGAGCAGTTTGAGCTGAGCATTACCTTTAACATCTATGTTTGTACACGTGACTACATTTGCAAATAGATACACAGCTTCTCAAGCATCTCTATGAATAAAGGCCAGATAAATATGTATGACCATGTATGGTCATTAAATATTGAATTTTTTATTGAAAATGTAAGTTGCTACACAGTCAAATGGAAGAATTTGTCAAATGTGACAAAGAGCCAAAAAACAAAGGAATGTGCACAAATTAGATGCAGAACTAAATCTATCTGAAGAATTTTACATGAACTTGCCTTCCTTTGGTATTTATCTACAAGTGAGGGCAGGCAGACAGACTTTACATTTCAGTTTGAAACTTAGAAAATTGCAGAAAACTGTTGCATAACAGCACCCTGAGCGGGTTTTTACCATCACTCAGTTCAAAAGTAAGATTTCCTCCTAGTCCTCCAAAAAGTCCTCCTCTCAACACTTTCTCAAGCCTTTCATGCTGACACTCATGTTTCAGAAAACTGCAGCAGTGATCAGTAGTCAGGAGCAGCTGAAATTCTGAATCTTAAAACAACAGGAATGCAGGACACAGAATAAAATCAGTCCAGCTTTCCAGAATAGGTGGGAAGTTCAAAATAAATGATAGAGGCTGCTATCTGTAGCAGATCAAAGGGCTTCAAGCCATGAATTAGAGGCTGCCTGTTCCATACAGATAACCCTTACACGGAAAGATGAGCATCCTTTAAAATCCTCAGGAAAAGACAGTAAAAATCAAGATTCCAAATGAACCTCAGCACATTGTGTATCATATATTTAGACATGTGTCAGAGCCAATAATAGTTTACTGCAGAAATAAATACAGCAAATATGATTTGCCTTCTACATATGGCTTTTTTTAAAAAAAATCACAGCCTCCTAACATCAGTTCCTTTATTTCATATAGGAAAAATACATACTCTTTGCTCTTTCTGCAACAAAAACATCAATGCAATTCCTTTTAAGTGTATTGAAAGCAGATGCTTCAGCTGTCTGGTTTTCATAACTAGGATAAAATATGTTGCCATATGTATAAAAATAGGAATATTTCTAACAGTACGGTTATTTGCCATTTGAACTAAATAGAAAACCTCTCGATAGCAGCAGTTTAAGAAAAAGCAAATTAAAGATAATTCAGCTTACAATGCCAAACAGGGAAACACTCTTGAGCCACTTTTCATGAATTTCTCATATTGTAAAAATATCCTTATATTTAACAGTACAGTGGCTACTGTCAGAAGTCAGGAATGCTCTTTTCCAGTGGAAAGAAGAATTAATAAACCCTCATATAAGTACTGTCTCAAACTGTATTTGAGTATGGGACTGGCTTTCATTAGAGGAAGCCATATAAAAGAAATCAAGGACTTTTGCAAAAATCTATTATTCTAAGGAGATCCGTTTTGCCTGAAGCTGGTATTGAAAACATCTTGTTTTCAGTGTTTCATGGTAAACCCATAGAAACATCGTAAGTTTCAAACAGTTCAGGGTACATGGAAAAGCATTACCTGAAAAAAGTGGGGTATCCATCTACAAATCTTTACTTTTATATATTTTCTATCAGGGCTGTTGGAGATTTACAGCTATATTGAGCTTTGTGTTTCAAATAAGACATTTTGCTTTAGTCAGAACACTCCTGGAAAACTAAAAATTACTCCTGACATCTTGTCAAAAATATTTGCAGTAGTATTTTGTCACAGATTTTCAGCAAGAAATAGATTTTTCCCTTCATCCATCTATTAGGCAAGTGTTTTCGTTCTAACCATCTAAATTTTTTTTCAACATCACAGAAAGAATGGACACAACTCTCACTTTTACTCCCACACTCAACTCTTGTGTTGTGCTGCATACTCTGATGCAAAGATCCTTTGGCATATGATTCGGGCACATGTCCTATGCATATCTTCCTCCCTATATTCTTCCTTTTTTTTTTAAAGTGGATTTTTTTAGTTTGATTCCAAACATTTTTTACTTTTCATTGCCAGAAAGGACAACAATGCCTCCAGCCACAGCCAGCTCAGAAAGTCTAAGGGTAGAAGTTATCCACCTAGAAGCCCAGGGTACAGCAACCCACAGGCTACCAAGACAGGTACTCTATGTATCCAAGCATTACAGGTACCAGCACCAATTATCTTTGGTACCATACAAAATAATAACATCTACACAGGAATATGGGACAAAACTGAACACCACTGAAGATACACTAGAATTAACCAATGCAAAATACATTCAAACACAATCAGAATCTACGTTGCAAATAAAGGACCCTAGATCTTCATCTAGAGACCTCAGTCTGTTTAAGAATCATGCTAGAAAAAGAAGTATCCTGGATTAATATCTCTTTCCATCAGGGCTGAAGGGTCCCCATCCTATAAATATGTTGAACGCCATCGTTTTTTAACTATTTGGCCGCGCCAATGAGTTAAAAACATCCAAAAAACCAGAAGCTCTTCCCAGCTTTTCATCACCACACTACTGAGCCTGCTGTATTCTTTTCTTCTCACCTTATCACCTGGCTGTTTGCCCCTTCTTAAACAAGCTCTGGAAGAAGCTATTCAGTTCTATGATTCTATGATATAAAGTGGGTTAGAGTAGAAAGATGAGGAAGGTAACTGCTGACAAATCTTCCTGACATATAAAAAAAAAATTTCACAATTTGACCTCCAGGGCCTCATGGATTTCCTCTGTTGCTGGTTCAGATTCATGACGGATGATAAAGAAGTTTCTTCTGCCCAAGTGAAAACAAATATACAGTTCATCCAGCTTCATACTGGAATGACCAAACTATTTGTCTATACTCTAATTAGCTGGAACCTAAGGAACAATTAAGTGGCTCTTTCTATAATGGAATACAGAAAATCATCCATTAATAACTCAGACAAAAGCCATCAAATGTTCAGATCCTACATGAGGAGGAGAAACTGTTTTCTTCTTTCATGAGTCTTGGAGAACCTACAGAAATCCTTAACACTGCAGTCAAAAACCTCAGGTCTGTCAACTACTTTGATTTAAAAGCCTGAAGAATAAAGCTTGACAGGAGACTAGTAAGACTGCTTACAAAGAAATTTTGAACATGTCCAAATCATAGCTGCAATTATCCAAGCCAATAATAATAATAAAAAAAGCTTCTAAATATCAGACAATGAAAAGTACATTACCATCTTAACAGATAATTGTAAGAATAAGAAGTTATCGGAACAAAATGGTCACAGTCCAGATGCAACATCCTTTCTGCAAAATAGAGCATACTCACTGCCAAGGAAGCAGAGAAACAACCAATCTATAGGTTCTTAACCTTAGCAACTCCTCTAAATGCCAGTTATGCAAGTGAGTCTTTGGATTTGAAAGCTACCCCAACTCTTTGCACCCAAGTTCCTTGTGCTCCCTGAAGACCATAGGTGTCAACTGTAAATCTGTGCTTTTGAAAAAAACATAACATGCATAAAATTAAAATATTGAGGGTCAGGAATTGAAATATTTCAAAAACGAGGTTAAAAGACAAGCCTTGTAAGCCAGCAAGAACGTCACATGGTTTAACATACTGAAATGTTCCTAGCCTGTCTTTGATGCCAATTTAATGTTAAAACCTGCCTCTGGAGGAGGGGATTACCGTGGTTCTTGTTAATAACAAATCCCTTGGGGTGGAGTAGAGTGAAAGGACACTGAACAGTGCTGTGTTTTGAATTTAGCACGAGCATCGTGCTGATAATACAGTGATGTTTTAGTTGTTGCTGAATTGTGCTTACCACCGGTCAAGCTCTGCCAGTGTGGAAGTGCACAAGGAGATGGTTGGGAGCATGGCCAGGAGAGCTGACCCAAACTGGCCAAAGGGATATTCCATAGCACAGAATGTCATGCCCAGGATATAAACCAGGGGGAATTGACCAGGAGGGGCCCAGCACTGCTGGGGGATGGGCTGGGCATCAGTCAGCGGGTGGTGAACAATGGCATTGTGTTTCACTTATTTCTCTTGGGTTTTATTTCTATTTTTTAAATTTTCATTACAACAGGAATAACAGAACAGCAAGAACAGTAGTGCTGTAGAACACTACTACTACTACTGCTATTTTATTTCAATTATTAAACCGTTCTTACCTCAACCCCCAGGTTTTGCCTTCTTTCTGATTCTCCTTCCTATCCCACAGTGGCAGTAGGTGTGGGTGCAAGCTGCATGGTACTTAGTTGCTGACTGGAGTTAAGCCATGACTATTTTCTACTTTTACATGGTAAATTGGGCAATTTTTTGTAGTTAAAATTACCATTACTAGTTAAAATGCACCCTAAAGCATTTAAAGTGAGATAAAGCTCATAAAACAAAAATTTTCTCTATGGAGAAATCATCCAGCTGAGCATGGCAAACTTACCATGCAAATGCTTACTGAAAAATATCCCAACCTTTCAGTAATCCTTCATTCACTGAGTTAACCAAAACCAGTGATGCTTCTCTGATATTTCAAGAACTGCTGCAAGTACTCTGCATGGAAGTACTTTCCAGGTGAAGGTGACATGCCAAACAGATGCCTGCGCATAACATCCTAGCTGATTTGAAGGGTTCTCTATTTCTCTGGGCATATTTGGACGACCACCATGTTACTGAGAAAGGCATTCCCTCACTTAGACAAGCCAGGTTCTCTGGCAGATGACTGTCTGCAGCGTGGCTCCAGTGTAACTGGGTATTTTCCCCAGAAGTAATTGTGTCATACAAGTCCCTCTTTGTCACAGTACACAGGAGTATGAGCTGCTGAAACTCATAGTTAGAAAGCATTGGCTATTTGGCTAATCTGGACAGGTTTTTAGCTCTGGGGCTTGGTGATTCATTTCCCTTTACTGTCAAGGGAGCAGTTAACTACAAATGCATTTGTTAAATTAATGCATCTGTGAAAGCTGCTGCAGCTGATTCAATAGCCTGTAAACTCAACCCCTCAAAACATACAGACATTTTGTAATACAGTCTACACAAACCAAAGCAAAAATAATTTCTCGTAGGACGTATTACACAAACGGTCACATTAAAGTAAACATCAAACATGCATGTGCTTTCACTAATTTCTGTGATCTGAGAAATGCTGCCTTTTCTCATTTATATCTCAATAAGCTTTACCATCAGCATCATCAAATAGCTGCACAGGAAACTGGGAAACAAAATTCTGAAGGAAAATAGCAGTTCTGTTCAGCTTACTTGGCTGTTAAAAATTGGAACCTTAAAGCATGAAGAGAAAGGGCAACCAGGTGCAAATGTGACATATTCTCATTTCTGGTCAAGGGACAATGCACTTACTTCCTGACCCAGACAGAGGACAGGTTACAAAGGACCAGTCTTGCCATAAAGACTATACCGGTTAATACAGGTTAATACTGGCTTATACGTTAATCATCAGGAAAACAATTTACATTTTAACTTTTTTTTTAGCTGTTAATCAATTATAGAACAGCTATGAATGATTATTAAGTCATTACAGAACACATTAAAAGAAAGTAATATTGAAGTGTGATCAACTAGAAAAATCTAAGACATAATACCAGAATATAGACTCTTGTAAATGAAAAAGAGTTTATTTAAGCTATCAGCATCACTGGAATTTCAGTGTTTGTACAACAGACATCAAAATGAAAAAATTTAATACAGTTCAGTTCTCCATTCTCAGAAAGTAAAAATTTATTTAGACCCCTGCCTTGCAACACATCGTTACAAATATCTGGCACAATAGCAGAAAACATGCAATCTACACTTCAGATCTATCTTTCATATACTGCTGGGACAGCAGCAGCATTCAGAAACTGCCCCACTGAAAACTGGTGTGAGTTAAAGGGGAAAAGGCCACAAAAAATGCCTAAAGATCATTTGAGGAAGAAAAATAGATATACTACCAATTTTCAGGTATCACTTTCTCTCACTATGTATAAGGTTTTATCCCATGTCAGAAGATGACTCAAATTTTGAAATGTTTTTAAAAATTTACAGATACTTCAATATCAATAAAAGAAGAATCAAGTAGAAAAATCAATAGAAACAGGGTACACAACTCTTGTGGTCCAAGTGATTACCTGAGAGAGATACTCTTCTCATCAGTGCCAAGGAAAAATCAACAAAATATTACACATACTGTATAATATGAAAACCTGAATCTCTCTTTTTGGTGAATAAAATAGTGGCTGCTCTGAAAACAACTGCTTCGTGACAAAAGATGAAATCTCTTGAACTTTCTGGACTGCGTGAAAAACAGAAAGCATAATTCCATACATCCACCCTCATTTTCTCCCTTTTGAGTGACTTGTTAATAATGACTTGATTATCAAGCAATTAATATAAAAATTCATTTTTCAATCACTGAAAGCCCATGAAAACTAAATGGTATAATCAGTGTTATTTATGCTCATATGTAGAAAGCCCAATAATTTGCTTATTGGTCTGATTAAACCTTTAAAGTGTGGACATAAAAGAATGCGTAAAGAACAAAAAAATCCATTGCTTGTACCCTCTCTTATATTGTCATGCTTGTAAATGTATCTTGAAAGAAGAACATGATAGATATAAATCATAGAAACATATATGACAGAAAAAATGAGAAGTAGACTGAACCTATAGAAATGTATGAGATTAGCACTTTTAGTTAACAGTAAAACTATTTTAATAATGTAACTATATTTTTGATGCATCTGATATATCTGATTCACTGATAACATGAAAATATAATATTTTTTAGATTAGGGATTAAATGATAAAGCTCTGTTCTAGCAGACATTGGTTCTAAGGCCACCTCATTGGGTAGGGTCTGGAAGTTTTCCTTGAGTTATTTAATAACAGACATTATAAGCAAATCCACATGGCAGGATGGTTTAATATTTTTTTATAATAAAGCTACTTTTTAAGACCTGGATACTACAGCTGTTTGATTCATGAATGCTAATTGAAGTGATTTATCAGAATTACTATCTAAAAACATTTTTCATTCATAAATTTTTCATTCACACAATTTAATTCCTGTGTCAGCAATATTTTAAAGCATTTAATTTTAAGGGAGTAAAGAAGATGAAACCATGAAAGAACAAATGACAATGAAAAAAATACTTGTTACCACAACACCAAACATGAAGAAAATATTAAAAATAAACATGCAAAAAAAGTTTGCAATTTTTTTTTCACATAACTATTTATAATGCTTTATTTTTGGTTTTGTTTTTCAAAAACCCCAAGATTTCTCCAAGATAAAATAAGCAGAGGAAAGCTGTAGTCAGCACCACAAAGGCACTCCCCCTGGCACTCCAAATAAACAAGCAAACAAATTAAAACAGGAAAATTAAGAAGCTTCTCTATTTTCAATGCTGACAACTTTATTATACTGTGTAAATAATTAGAAAAAAAACCAAAAACCAAAACCACCACCCAAACCCTATTTTAAAATAAAATACCGTATTTGTTCAGTGTTACAGACTAGTGAGTAGTTGAGAGATTATAGCCTTTCCAGTTACCAGCTTGGCAACTATTGGTTTTGTAAGTAAACTAGTCTGAACTGATCAATGATGGCAGAAACATACCTGAAGAATAAATATTAAGTCTTGATTTGCCTTGTGCTTGCTTCTACATCCAGCTTCCCTTTTGCAGAGGCCCAGTCTCTGTAGTTAACGCTCATTTGTGCCTGAGTTTCATTCAAACCACAATAAAATCATTCATACTGAAATTACCACAGCCCATGTTTGTTTATTTATTCATTAAATGCTTAATATTGAAAAGCATGCATTACAAGACAGAGTAATGCACAGGAAGTTTCCCAGGGATCATGAGCACTTTCTCATTAATCTCCAAAACAAGATTTAGAGAGACAAAAGCACATCCAAGTTGTTCCCTGTCCTTCCACTGATGTGATTTGCAGATGAATCCACAATCTCCCGTCAATAGTACAGAAAGAAAACACACACACCCCTACTAATTCCAGCAATTTACCTGACCTCTAACAATCCTAGACACCCATAGCAGTAACAATGAAGTATCCCTTCCATACCTATTTCAGTGTTTAAATTGATGATTACCAAAAACATTTATGGGCAGCATTACACAGCAAGAATTGCCTCACCACAGCCTTTCCAATACTGCAAATCAGAAAAACAGGAACAGAAGACAAGGCAATAACCTGCCAGTGCCAATATCAAGTGGTAGTACATGAAGCATCAATAATAAAGAAAAACTTTTAAAACAAGAAGTAAATTTGTCTTGCCTCAACAATGTACTGAAGGAACTTGTTATTTCTTGGTGTGATTTTCTCCAAGAAATTCCATGTGTCCTCATAACTTGTTAAGGACCACAGATCAACTAAATAGCTGATTTTGCAACTTCCATCATTAAAATGTTAACCATAAACTATCTCATTTTTCACATCTCTTCAGAAAACCACTCTTTCTCTTTTGTGTATTTCTTTCCTACACCATGAGCACCCCAGAGAATACAGTACTGTCTAATGGTAAAAAATAATGCAAGAGTCAGTCAATTGGTTCAAATTTTGCTTAAAAGGCAGTTTTGTCCGCTTCATATTTGCAGAAAACATTTTTTTCAAAGAAATCTAAATAATATTAAGTTCACATATAGTGACTCCGTGCAGGGAAAACAATCTTGATGCATTATGCAAATTTTTATTACATGTTCCTCAATTTGGGATGAATAGTTCTATCAGTTGTATTTTGCAGACTGGGGAAAAGGAGATTTTGTTTAAAGGTTAAGATGCATTTAAAGAGGTATGTAAATATACAATCACATTCAAGCGCACACCTCAAATTATTTTGTCAGATTTACTTAAAATGTAATTATATGGACCTTTGCATTAGAAAGAAAACTATTTAATATTGACTGCAAACATGTGATATAAATCATAAACAAAAGTTACTACAAAATATTAATCATGTTAAAAAAGATAAGAAAATGCTGTTTTGTGGATTTTAACCAAATCTAATGCTCATCTGAACACAGCTACCCACACACTCCCAGTAATTAAAAAAGCCCTTAACTTTATCCTAATCATTTTCTAATAGAATATACACAGTAAGAATGCAATTAAATGTATACTGGGTTCCATGAATACTTTGGTACGTATCGATACATCTTCCTAACTCCCAAAATAACAAATGAAGTCGAGGTTCCCCCTGCAGAGCGCAGTGAAGTGCTGTGCAGATGTAGATAGGGCTCCTCGGGAGGACAATCAGCCATGGCGCAGGGCTGCAGTAATGCAGGACGTCCCTTGCTCACCTGGAGCACTGCACTGTGTCATATAAATATAGACTTCTCCACCACTTAGTTAAAAATTGCCATGCTTTGATAGCTCGTACCCGAAGAGAAACATCAGGTGAGGAACTAAAAGTACAGATGCAACCAACAGTGTTTGAATCCTGGCTTCCTGCTTGCTAATTTGATTTTGATAAGCCTGAACCGGCGTTATCTGATGAGAAAGTGTACCATGTTGCCTGTTCTGCTGATGATCTTGGGCATGATGACTTTGCCTCAGCAGAGCTCTCAGTTCTTATCAGAGTTGGACAATCAAATTGTTTTTTCAATTTTTCTATCCTAACCCAGCTCTGGCCTCAACTTTTTAATTTTATTTAAACGAAGTTATTTAAAAACAAGAGTAGTTTTTCACCTGTTTTTGCTTCTCTTGGTAATTTCTTTGTAAGAAGATCTACTTGCATTTCATGTTCCAAATACTAAAAGACCAGAATTTCTTTTAGCCTTCTTCCACTTTCTCACAACCAAGGTGCAGAAAATCACTGCTGTACTGCTGAGGGTGTAGCAAAAGCGGAAAAAAAGAGCAGAGGGGTGAGAAAGGGGAAGAAAATAGAGGGGTGAAGGCAGAGGAGAGGGATGAGAGTGAGAGTGTGGAAAGAGGGACAGTGGGAGTCTGTGTGATAGGAAAATGGAAACAGAAAGGTTGACAGCTAGAGTAGCAGCATGTATTTAATAGATTCAATATACTATTAACAACTACGTGACTCAAGATTTCTGATTACAAGCTACTTACACACTTGTCCTGCTCCACTACACTGGTTTTCCAAAATTTACTTTAACACATCACTGCACAAGCAACTGACAACAAAACTTGTACTAATCACATCCTTCTCCTTTTTGGTTATTAAGGTAAACTTTGTATTTTACATGTGGCAAAAGACTTTAAATATTATTTTCCCACTTTTCCTAACTCATAGCATGCTCAGAAGTACTTAGGAGTTCACTGACAAGCTTTCAATAATTAAATATAATTTATTACTCATGAAAATATAATATAAAACCAAATTGCATCTTCAACATGTTTTCTTTTGAAATATATACAAACTTAGACTCCAGATTAAAGCAGAGAAAATGAACAGAGACTTTTGTTCCTGCTTTAGTAAAGATAAAACCAAACAGAACAAAGACTGGTAAAATATTTCAACCTATTACAGACTAGCTAAGAGCCAACAGCATGACACAAGCAAACCTCATTCAGCACTGTATTAATAAAACTAAGATGTGAGAGGCACAACTGAGGTGCTTCACACTGCCTTCTGCCTGAAGCTCAGGAGACCCATTTCCAAAACAGACAAAATCAGCTCTCGAAAAGACTTTAGCAATTAAATGTCAGGTTGAAAGTATTGGGCTTAGGTGATCTGATACAAAGGCTAAGGTGGAAACAGGTAACAGATTCTCTATGTGTCAAACGAAGCTATTAAAAAAGACACCGATATATTGTTCTGCATGATCTTTGGAAGAAAAAGAAATGACGTGTAATAAAGACTGCTTTCCTTGTGTCCCCCCACCTTACTGTGAGAACAGTGAAATGCTAAAACAGGTTTCCTAGGAAGCAACGTGGTATAAAAGGTTAGATATAATTTTGTGTTGGTGTCCTAGTACACTCAGCTGCCTCAGAAAGAGAATTAATTTAAAATAAATTATTGGTCTTCCAGGCTTACATTTTTATGATCCTATAATTTTCATAAAGACTTCTAATTTAACCTTTAGAAACTTAGTAGCTGCTTTCTGCCTTCCTTTCCTTATTATGCAGAATGATGCTTGAGAGCAAAAGCACTTTTTTAAACTTTACTGAAGTGCAACATATTCATTTTTAAATGCATGTAACATCTGAAACAACTTACCTTGCTTAAATTCACAAAAGAGTTCAAATCTGTGGATATTGTTCTCCTTTACAAACTAGAGGAATATTAAAAATGAGTGTAATTGTTTTTGAAAAAGCAAACATTCTTCAACATTCAAACTATCAGATGTCAAATAAACTGAAACAGGAATACGTTGGTGCTAAAAAGTTAAAGCTTTCTATTTTTAAATAGTATTTGGAAATCAGCTAATGGACAAAATCAAAGTAACTGTGCACCAAACTGCAAATGTTTTACTAGTTTAAAGTCTTTCTTTTGCCAACTGACAGCTACACATTAAACAACACACACAGATCCATCAATACCATTGTAGCTGAGTCACAGATCAGGACTGTGCTAGTAAATCATAATCAATTCCTAATTAACATAAAAGATCTATCACACACAATGGTTTAAGTTCATCATAACTAGGAATGAACACAGCTTGGAGGAGGTATATGCAAGAACTAATGCACACATATCCACCTCCTTATCTGCTACCGCTTGAATCCAATTTAGCATTTTTGGTTTCCAGCTTAGTTCAAATGAAGTGCTCTCACAGACTCTTGTTTCCCCATCCTAAAAAATCCTTCAGGCCACTTTGTGCTCAGTCATTTTTTTCTCTAAAGGTTTTGAACAGCTGTTGGCTTAGGGATTTCAGTGATCAAATTTGAGATGCCTTCTCTTTCTTCTAGTTTTATTTATGGTGGTTTCAATGTCTAATTATTTGTTATTACATCCTCTGCTTGTGGGTAACTGCTGATTACTTAAACTTCCTTCTGCACCCTTTTTCATTCTCCTATGCTAGTCTGTTTTGCAAAATAGAAGTCCGAATCTACACAAATATTATTCAACAGAGATAGCAATACTTTATTCTGCATAATTTCTTCATTATTTAGGGCCGGAGGTTTCAGTTCAGCATTGTCTCCTCCCTGTCTCTATCCACAGAAACTGTTAAAATGCCTAGCTGCTTCTTTGGTAACACTCCCAACATACGTGCTACGAAGTGCCACCCTCTGTCAAATTGTATTCTCCTTCCAAACAAGCCTCCTCCTCACAGTTTTTGCCTGCTTTGTCTTTAAAAGATGTCATACCTAGAACGGATATTGAATAGCTCTGAAAAATAACATCCCTTTTTTTTCACCAGCAGCATTGGGTACTATGCCTTTTTTGTATCTCTTTCCTTCAGTTACCATCAGACTTTCCTGTACTTCTTATATGTATGTGATGACAATTCTGTACCTGTATGTGAAGCAGCCAATCTCTTCTGTTTTCACCCAGTGCACAAACAGCCCTGACTCCAACTTCTTTTGTTGTGACCTGTCTTACATCAGTGAAGCCTTTGGGTACCCGGGCCTCCTCTTTCCGGAGAGGGTAACAGTGCCCCTTCCCATCTTCTCTAGCATGATGTCACAGGGGAAATGAAAAAAGTCAATTAGCTGTCCCTACAGTTATTGTAAAGGTGAGGAGGCAAACAGTGGCCTTTTATTACACCTTCCCCAACAGGAAGCACCTTCCTCCTGCAGCAACTCCTGCTGCTGCAAGACAGGGAAGTGAGGATGGCAGAGGGAAAGCAGGGGCGATGTGAAAAGGTGCTCTCCTCAGGTCTGCTTTCCAGGTATGTTTCATAATGAGTTAGTGTACTTTCTTCACTTGTCTGATTGAGACAAAGTTTTTAAAGGCTGGAATAATGTGTCGGGGTTTTTTGATCTTGTACCGCTTTGAGCAAATTGCCACCACTTAAATATTTAATATCAACCATCATAGCAGCAACAAACAATGATAAGTGCACTCTACGGATACTGAATCTCTTTGTAGGGTCCCCTAGAAGTCATTAGGTGTCCTCCTCCATAAATATTTAATAAAGATTTGATTTCCAGGCACTTCCACTGTCTAAAATGTTCTCTTGAAAAGCCTGTGAAAGCACACAATTGTTAAATGAAGACCAAAGAGGGAGGGATATTACTTCTGCACTTTACAAAGTTTGAGCACTTTATGTCAAATGATACATGGTGTTATTACAGTTCTGTCTTGAGTAATGGTTTTAATTTTATATTTCATCAATGGAGACTGACCATTGTGTTGCTAGTAGAGGGTTAGAAGTGACTTATCTGGTTAATATTTTAGACAGAGGTAACCATTCTGCAGCTTACATGTTAAAAGGGTAAGTTGGTGCACCAGATGTATAATTAAGAGAAGAGATTTTAGCTGGATGAGGTGGCCTTTAACCAATATTATTTTTAACATTAACTCTGGTGTGGGGATGAAAAGTCAAGCCCAGGAAAGCCGAAGTAAAAATCAGCATTTTACTGTTCTACAGAAACATTTTCAACATCAAATGTAACTGTAACTCACATGCATATCTGAACAACATGCACAATCTTTGGGGTAACATGGCCTTCAATCAGAGAAGATGGTATTACTCTATTTTTCCTTTTTTCTTATACATCAGTTTGATATTCTTAGGCATAGTGGTATGGGAGGTTCCAGGGATACCTGAAGCATTATAAATTTAATAACCATAGAAATAAATTATTCTCATATTTATTTTTCTCTTCATCTGCACTGTGTACAAATGTTTAAAAGTTTGAAGATAATGTCTCTGAAGGGGTTTCTGAACACAAAATAAATGAAACTCCTTAGTTAATATCACATTAGGACTTCCATAATTATATTATGTTTATTACTATGTACCTATGGTACTCAGTAACAATAAACACAGTCATTCTGCTCTCTATCACCCCATTTACTATAACTTTCAAAAGGTTTTTTTTTTATTGTCTGTTTCTTGGTAGTTCTGTTGCATGAACACCACAAGCCATTAAGAGCTTCAGTGTGCATTCCCTTCAAGGCAAGAATTTAGCCCCTGAAATTTTAAACAGGGATAAAAGGAAGACACTGACGGGTGGGTCTTCATGGTCAGAAGCTATTAGGGGAAACTCACTACAAAGTGGAGGAAAAGAAGCCTAAAAAAAAGCTTTGGAGCCCTGGTAAAGGGGAGGCTGGTACACCTAGAGGTGACTGGAGGACCAATGTCCCTGCCTACACTGACAGCTCCTTGGGATCTCTCTGCTCTTCACTAACCAATGAACTTGACAAGCTCAATATAAATTCTTACAGCCTAGCTGAAACACGTTCTGCCTCCTCACAAGCACATACATATTGTTACACTAGACAACACTAGTATTACTCAGTACATTGAGGTTATTTGAATCACTCTGTGCCCTGCTGTTCTTCTGTACATTTTATCCTATCTATCAAATTCACCATTCGAATTTTATGCTCCATAGGTCAAATATCTGACCTCTGCATGCTCTTTAAGGCTAATAATAAAGATAAAAGCAGTATAAAGTAACAGTATGAAAAGACTGTACTTGCTTTGAAGGTAAGCAAACGTTTCTGGGAAGGAAAAGAATAATGACACACTTCCACCTCCAGGTAAAACTCACTATCCTTTTTGAGGGTAGTGTGGAAATGTGACCTGTCACAGCTGTACTGGTTCACCCCCAACAGCCTCTCCCTTGCACCCTCACCACGAGCATGGCAGTGCCGTGTCACTGTGACAATCACCCTGTGGCACACTGTCCCCTTGCTGTGCCATGAGCACCTCAGGAAGGTCCCAGGGTGCTGCACCATGACATCTGCAGGATGGAGCCCTGTTCTGCACCTGCAGCAGCAGGAGCCTTGCCCACACAGGTTGCAGCACTGCTGTACAGCTCTGTAACATTCCCTCCTGCCCCACCAGTGATCCTGCTAAGCTGTCTACCTGGGAATCAATTTCTCTGGCAGGGATGCTGTCATTAACAGACAAAGGTTCCTTCAGAAAGCAGGTTGGCAGATATTTGTTGAACCACTGGCAGTCTACTAGCCATTGTCTTAAATTTCTGCTTTTATACAAATACACAGTGTTTAAATAGACACACTTTCAATCCTTCACAACGTCTTTGAACTGTGAAACAGCCCAAATCTTCCATTAAATCAAGTTTTAAAATCCAGTCTCTGTAATCTCTAATTCCTAATTTCACAAAGTTTAACAAGATGGAACTTGCACTATCTTAAAAAACAGTGCAGAAAAATGTTATGCTATAACTGAGTTATTGTTTGAAACACATGTATAACTTAGTTAGAAACCACTTACTGTACCATTGTTCAGCCATATTGACTGGTTTGTTGGACAGATCAGTTTTACTGTGTGACTAAGACGCACATAATGGTTTTATTTGATTTATAATTTAATTCCATGCTTTGATATATGTAAAACATCCTGAGGATATCCTTTTCATAACATTAAGGGCCTCTAAATTCAAGTAGAATGACACCCACTTGTTACAATCCTGTGTTATCTAACAGCAGAAACCTTTCAATAATTAACAATTTCCACTTAAAAAAACAACTGGTTGCTATCTGGTGTATAAGAAAAAGAAACTCCTGTAAATAAGGGCATTTTAAAAGAGGTGTTATTATAAGATTGAGGTGGAATATTCTTCTATATAGGTATTTTAAAATTAAGATCCGACAGCATTTTAATTCTCAAAGCAATTAAATACAGATTATCAGTATGAGAATTTTAGGTTTTCCATTTTCATAGAACCCCAGTAAAAAAATCACTGAGTGCACTACGTTAGGCTGAGAAATGTTGAGAAAGTTTGCTATGAATCAACTGCGGGGAAAAAAACCAATTATCTACAATCTCTTAACTGAAAAAAATACTTCTTTTATTATTTAGGAGATAATTATTATATTTACTTCTACATGAAAAAGAAAATGCATTAACACATGCTATGTTAAAGATGAATAATGGCTTTCTTAGGGAAATGTAAATTTATGACACTTCACTAATGCTGGAATCAAAGGAGCTTTCTAGCTGTATTTTCACAATATTAGGCCCATCTCACACAGTTGTTTAATAATTATTTCATATAGATTCCATTAGTGAGATAAGCCCCATCAAAAACTTTCTGCTAACTTGAATAAAATGCCACATTCTTAGTTATTTAGGGTTCTCCATCACACTGGTTGCTGATTTTAGAGAACATAGAATCACTTAGGTCAGAAAACATCCTTCAAGATCATCAAGGCCAACTATTAACCCTGCACTGCCAAGTCCACTACTAAACCATGCCCCCAAGCGCCACATCTACCTGTCTTTTAAATCCCTTCAGGGATGGTGACTCCACCACTGCTCTGTGCAGCCTGTTCCAATGCCCAACCAACCTTTCCCATGAAGAAATTTTGCCTAATATCCAATCTAAGCCTCCTCTACCTCAAGTTGAGGGCATTTCCCCTTGTCTGTCACTTGTTACCTGGGAGAAGAGCCTGACCCCCACATGACTACATACTCCTCTCAGGGAGTTGTAGAGAGCAATAAGGTCACCCCTGAGCCTCCTTTTCTCCATCTGAGTCCCCCCAGATCCCCCAGCCGCTCCCCATCAGACTTGTGCTCCGGACCCTTCCCCAGCTCCGTTGCTCTTCTCTGGACACGGTCCAGCCCCTCAACGTGTTCTTGTGGTGAGTGGCCCAGAACTGGACACAGGATTCGAGGTGGTGCCTCACCAGTGCCAAGTACAGACAGCAGTGATTAGGCTTTTCTATGCAGTAAGTTGTGGTATTATCTTATGCTGTATCTCAAGTGGTTTAAAAGGGTGGAAGTTATGGTTGTAATTGTGGACATAAATGCTATTTTTGTCCTGAATACAATTTTCTGACTTATGAGGTAAAAAACTAATTTTCAACTTCTAGAAACATTTAACTTTATGGAAAAATAAAAAAGCAAACAAACAAACCGCAAAAAAGGTAACATGAGCACTATTCAGTTGGAACCATCTGAAGTACTGAATCAGAGTGAGCCAGGACTTTGCATTTTCACTGGAAGAATCTGCTGAAGAACATCATCATGAATCAGGCTTTTTATGAGAAGCATGATTTGAATTAGGTGACCTGATACTTCAGTCAACTGCAGAAGACAACAGGCAATTCCCAAGGGGTTTGCAATGTGCTCACACCTATTTTTGACAAAGCAGGCAACTGGAACTGAGGCTTTTTAAGACACATTTTAACTAGAGGGCTGAGAATATAAAGTTGAAGTCAACTAATGAAAGTGATCTTGAAATAAGAGTTCAAATCAAAATCACTCTGAACTTGCTAGATTGCAAGTTTTGAACTTAGTGGTCTCCTTTCTCTTTTTCCTTCTTTTTCCATTAAGAACACAAAATTACTGGTGAAACAAGTAAAATTTAACAGAATGAGGAAGAATAGCAAGAAAAGCTATTGCAGACAAAGCATAACTCTTCATGCTCCTAAATTCAGAAGTGATTTAAAAGAAATTGATACTGTATCAAATGTGTAAACATAATAGACTGAGAATTTAGGGACAAAATCAGAAAGGACCAAGAACAAACTGAAACAAAACCACCAAGGGGCTAAGAATAATACAAGTTATGTCAAAGGTATGTTCAGGAGTTACAGGAAAACCTGGGAAAACATTGCTAAATCATTCTATTGCTAAGGAAATCTGTCAACATATGATTCTGAAAGACCAGAATTAAACGCCCTTTTTACTTCAGACTTCACTAAAGTTCTCCTATGGGCAGATGGTTAACTCAATTACAACAATAACAAAGCTTCAGACTGACCTGGATGATGGACTAAAATCTCTTTAAATCAGAAAGAAATCTTGCTCCTCCTCAGTGGTGAGGTGGTCTTCAGTTGCAGCAAGAAATATCCAGATAATGTTAACATAAGCTTTCCACTGGTGAGAAAATAAGACACTGCAATAGATTGTCTACAGATAAGATGAAAGCTACAGGAAGGGATTTTTAAAGAACCAGATACAATGGAATACTTTCAACTAGAGAACTTCAAGCCTCATTTTCTATGGCTTTGTGGCAATCTACATGCAAGCGGCTCTGAAAACCTCTGAATAGTCACCACTGCCATAATCCAAAATATGTCACAGGGTATAGAACATTATGCTGCTTCGGAAGAGGTTTCAGTAGTCTGACCTCCTCCATCACTTGACATTTGTAAAACACTTCCATAACCACTGCAATTTGCTGGGAAAATCATAGAACATGTAGAAGCACCTCCATGATTGTGGTTTTGTGGTTTTTTTGTGTGTTGCTTTTGATTTTTTAAACTACTTGTGTTACTCTAGCATAAGGTTGAGGAAGGAGAAGAGGAAGCATAAGAGAATTCAACAGAAAAATGTGAGTCAGACAAGAGGCAAGTAATATACTAAGGTATAAAACAGCAGAGAAAATACTCCAAGCAGTTCTTTCTTTTTTCTACAACAGATATTCAAATAGCAATATTATTTTATTCTATGTACTTTTATGACTTTTATGTCTCTTATGGACGAGAATATTTTGAATGAGCATCTAGATTATTATTATCTAGGATTATTTTAGAGCTATTCCACATCACAAGTTAAAAGTGACAGGTAGGCAAGGTTCTCATGCAGTGTTAAGAGACCAGCAGAATGCCTCACTGCAGTTAAGGCAGACACAAAACTGAGTACAGCTCAATCAAGTGACTCCCATGTTCATTCCACCTGATCCCTTTAGCAAGGAACTCACCACAGGAGTATTAACCTGAGTTCCTTAATCCTTCCAACCCCGTGGTCTGAATTTGCCTTTAGAAAAACTCCCTAGATTAGGTCAGTGCCAAAAAGCCAGTCTCACACAATGGTTACTACTCCAAAAACTATTTTCATCCTGCTCTTCACTCCCTGATAAGCAGCTATCCAGTGCAAAATATCCAGTACTTGCATTAACTTCACACTTATTTTTGCCAGCTCATACACTGCAGCTGCAGGTCCCAAGTTGCTGCAGCCCACAGGCCTCAGCTGCTCTCTTCTGATTGACTACTGTAGCTATTTGAGTTTGTCCCTGAGCCTGCCCTCAGATTTTTTCGTCAATTCAAATTAAAAATAGCTGCAGGGAGAAAACACTGATGACTGGACTGTTCTCAATAGATTCTGAGGAAGCAACACAATAAGGTACATCAGTGGTGCTGTGCAGAGTGCATTAGGATACGTTCCACTTTTTTTAATACCGAAGTACAACTGCAGTGGGCTGACGAAGACCAGCATAGTGCAGTGATGCTAAAGTATGAAAAACTACCTGAAAAGCTGTGGGAGTGAGACCTCATTCTACAAAATCTTGCAAGGTCACCCTATGAAGACAAGGGTAGGACCAGGTGATTCCCACAGACACCTGTGATACAGACTTTTGATGATTCTGTACTAAATTCAGAAGAGTGACCTTACCATTGCAAGCTTCATTTTAACTGTCTGCCTTGTTTATCAAATGTACTACGTAAAACAAGCAGTCAGAAAAGTTTAAAATACGTAAAAGAAGAAAGTGCTACAAGTGTTGCTTTTGTATTTTAAAGTGTTAAATAAGGAGCCGAACAATTAAGGTTTTTTTCTGCTGTTTGTGTTTTTCAGTTGTGGTAGGGTTAAATAAGGTCACTAGACAAGCAAATGAATAGCTGAAAGACTATGAGCTCATGCACTCATCTTTAATGAGTAATGAAACTGTAATGTAATGAAACTGCAAAAGCTAGGAGTTTTGAATTTGTCAGAGGAGCATCCAGAAGTCATTTGTAAATAAAAGAACTACTGATTTTCCAAGGACCAATCTTACATAAGGAATTTCTCATCAGCTGACCTATGAGTGATTTCAGTGGATGTAGTCCCAATCTCTCTAAAGCTTTGTTGAATCATTGACAAACTAGTTGCTGTTTGAACCTGAGATGTTCATGCCTCAAGTTTCTAGTGGGGAAATGACAAAGTCATAAAGATACCTGCATAGTACCAGAGCAACAAAATATCCAGTTTTCAGAAGATTTTCTCATCCTGCTATTCCTCTGTTAGGATCGCACATACTTATTTTTGTTATGTAGCGTTGAGAGGAAATATCTTTTAGATAGTTATTGGCATTTCAGATTGACAAAAACTTCTGTAGTGTACTCAGTAGGAGTAACTTACAGAAAATATAAAACTACCACAATAAACATTTAGTGACAGCATTTAATAGCTAACTCAAAAAGTGGAACTACAGAATTAACTCATCATTTCATAAATATAGAGATTTAACTGGTTATAGCATTAAAGTCTGAGAATTACTAAATATGTGGTACACATTATGTTACACAATAATGAGTGGTACCTTGTTTATCACAGCTGTAGACACAGGTCCAATTTACGCAACAACTACTCAGAAGTGACTTAGGAGAACTCAAGAAAGACTAATTAACTTTGCTCAAGAAACAGTGTTGCTCCTATGGTGTTGCTCTTTTTGGCCTTGTGCCCCAAGAGTAAACATCCAATTAAAATCGTAAGCCAAGATACTGATACTGAGCTCAGGATTCAACAGTTTATTTTTTATACACATAGTAGGATATATATGCCTCACTGTAAGCTACCACTTCATGTCTGCTGCACCAATGAGAAAGCAAGGAAATGTATTGGTTTTGAAAATACGCAGTAAATTCTATCTGAAAAAAACCTGAAAGGATGAACTAATTATCCCGCTAGTCAAAAGCCAAGTCAATTTAATTAGAAAGATCATTACTAGCACACAAAGCTTCAAAATTACTTCAGACGCACTTAACTCCCTGGTTGTGCTGGTTTTGGCTGTGATAGAGTTAATTTTCTTCATAGTAAGTATCAGGGTGCTATGTTTTGGATTTGTGCTGAAAACATCAGAAGCAAAAAAGGCCTTGCCTCTGTGTAAGCACTCCCCAGCAACAACTTAAATACCCAACCCTGTAATATCAACATTGTCTTCAGCACAAATTCAAATCATAGAATGTTATAGAAATCACAGTCCCAGAATAGCTGCTGTGAAAACAATTAACTCTATCCCAGCCAAAACCAGCACAGTGGCATGTACATGTCAAGTAATGAAGAAGAAACAGTTTCAAACCAATGAACATGGTTCAATGAAGTATTAAACACAACAGCCCATGATCTTGCTAAATAGCAGTTTTAAACGGGTGTTTTTTTTAATCAGAAAAAGTTTTTAACCAGGAAAGGAGATGTTCCTTGCCTTGAAAGAACAAATGACAAACTAGAAGAAAAAAGCAGCATCCTCCAGCTCCTTAATAAGGGTTGCATTTACTTTGCATCTAAACATAGTTATTATTTAAGGTTAAGATACATGACAAGGATTATTTGCTTAATTTAAAAATGTATTTGCTATGAAAAAAAAGTTAGACGGTATTACAATAAAAGTAAGTTATATCAAGATGAAATACAGAAATGCATACTTGGGACAACGAAAACAAAAAAAAGAATCTTGTATCTGACATATAGTGCTATCACAAAAACAGAGAAAGAAATCTCCTGCAACAAGTCCAGTGTAATCTGAGACACAAGACACAGAAGTTTTTCCTGGAAATTAGTTAACAGTCTGGGAAAGCATAGTTATAAAAGAAGAGTTCAGTTGCTGTTAATATGCAGCTAATTTTAATCACTGTGAGTGTTGCTGCTAAGTTCACTACCGACCTCATGATGAGTGATGCATATGATGGACTACTATGGTTCCTTAAGAATGACAATATAAAGGAAGTTCTCTATGAACTTTCTGGGAGTTAAAATGTTTCATTAACTATCTGAGGATATCCACACAGTAGCTATTGGATTACCTGAAGTAACTTACCTCACCTTGTTTTCATTGCCTCACTTGTTGCTAGAATATATACTTTATATTACAATAGCTGTGAGACACAATATTTAATTCAAATTTTACATTAGAAATTGTTGGCTTCTAAGTAGATTATAGCCTATCCATTTAAAGGAAGTTTTACCACAAGCTTTTACTTAAAAATCTGAGCTGAAGATACCTGAGCATTTAGTCTTTGTAACAGAAAAGATTATTTGCTCCATACATTTGGAAAAAAAAGGAATTTTAATGGTTTTGAAACACAATTGATACTAAGAGCAATACTTGATCTTTTTTGCTACACATTTTTCCATTAAGTGGGAAACAGAAAAAAATTAATCTGCAAGTAAGCACCTGAGGTTCTGACCTTTAAATTCAGTCTATATGCTAATCCCTCCTACTTAGGAATCGGTTCCCCAAATCATCAATATGGAACACTAAGCATAATCCTACTTTGAGATTCAAAGAACCAGCCTGGCAAACATGAAAGTTTTAAAACTAATTTTTGCTAAAAAACATTTGAAAACTCTGTATTTTAAAGAGTTTCAGCTTGCCACAGAATTCATCTTTCATATTCCTATACAGTCACTTTTTTCTCTGCTATCAATAAAAACTAACACTGACCTTCCTCCTAGAAGGTTAAACTTCTAGCTTCTGTTTGAAACACTAGAGTGCCTTTTCTCAGAAGAAATGCTACATATACGTGCCGCCAGCAACCAGAAAGAATACACTATTGCTCCGACCCTTCATTAGTCAGAGGATCTTGGCAACAGCAATAGTGCTTATACACGGTGTCTGCATGAAAAACTGTTTTCAAAGGTAACCTTGCCAAGGGCTATGTTCTGTCTTGGCAAAAGGAAGCAAACTTTACTTTTCTACCAATCAGTTCACTCTGCATGAGAAACAGGTGTTATGATAGGAAATGGGACTTGGAGCAGGAACAAAATACATTTCTCTAAAATAAGTTTGGGTTGGAAAAAATCACAGATAATAAGCCTGCAGGGCTTACATGTTTTTGCAAAATGCAAATCATGAAAACTGGTTAAGGGATTAAGTGCTCTTTTTCAAAAATGACCATGGAGATTATAATCATTAATTAAAATCATGTAAATAATATTCTGAAAGAACTCTTCCTTTTTATCTCATAGGTTTCAAACAGCATAATGGTAAAAGATGTAGTCTCAAAAGAGCCACTCTAATTAAAAATAAAAATTTAGCATAATTAATAAGTGTGACTAGGCTTGCAATCTCACTTGCTATGACATTTTTTTAACAGAGAAATAAGATTATATTTTTAAGTAGCATTATAGCAGGCATATACAATGGATTATACCCCTACATGTACCCTTACGTGTTTTCAATCAATTTAATAAGGACTGGTATTAAAACCTTCTTGACTTCTGGTCACTCATTACTACTACTCCTTAAAACATGGCATGTGATGGTATTTCTTCTGCTCACTTTGTAAGCCTTCTGTCATTCATCTATACAGATATATGATCAAAATACACAAAACAGACAGACTTAGTAAAAATATTCATAAAAAATATTTATCCATATGCCACATGGATTGTCTCTATATTCTATAATTTCTCTACAGGAATACAGGGATGAAATATTGCCTTCCCTACACTAGCTTTTTTTTAAAACTTCAAATTATTCTGGCACGGAAGAGATAGCTCTTCTGTAACACATACTGAGGCTCAGTTAAGATATGCTGTCTTTTTCATGAAAACAAGATGGGAATTCCCTTGCTCTGTCTTGAAACCGAAGATGCTTTTAGGAGTCCTTAACTGTGTTTCCTCTATGCATAAGGATGGATGATTTAATCTTTTTGCAGAAAGTACAATAAAGCAGAAGTGAAGAGCATATTTAATGATCTAAAAGAAATTGCACTGATATTTGAAGAAAAAAATGTTTCCTAAAAAGAAAGCCTGAGAAATTTAAATTACGTTAAAAGCTATGTTCCAGTTCTTGAAGCATATTGATAAACTGAGTCTTTTAAAATTTGATTTTTCTTTTTATTCCCAGAAGAGTAATTGTTACCTTGCAGCATTTCACTGGAATAAGAACGGTAACACATGGTTACAAACCCACACAGCACTACAGGCTG
>QWTY01034494.1:34720-46272 GCA_008033365.1 Pseudorectes ferrugineus
TGGTGAGGCCACACCTTGACTGCTGTGTCCAATTCTGGGCCCTTCAATTCAGGAAGGACACTGAGGGGCTGGAGCATGTCCAGGGAAGGGAATGGAGCTGGGGAAGGGTCTGGAGCACAAGTCTGATGAGGAGCAGCTGAGGGAGCTGGGGGTGCTCAGCCTGGAGAAAACGAGGCTCAGGGGGGACCTTATCACTCTCTACAACTGCCTGAAAGGAGGTTGTAGCCAGGTGGGGGTCGGGCTCTTCTCCCAGGTAACAAGTGACAGGATGAGAGGAAATGGTCTCAAGTTGCATCAGGCTAGGTTCAGATTGGATATCAGGGAAAATTTCTTCATGGGAAGGGTTGGTCAGGCATTGGAACAGGATGCACAGGGAAGTGGTGGAGTCACCATTCCCAGAGGTATTCAAAAGACATACAGATGGGGCACTTGTGGACATGGTTTAGTGGAGGACTTCACAGTACTGGATTAACAGTTGGATTCAATGATCTTGAAGGTCTTTCCAACCTAAATGATCCTATGATTCTAATAATATTTAAAAATGTACGTCAAAAGAAAAAATAAGTATAGACAGCTAAAAAACACCTTTGACTACAACTAAAACCATGAACAGCTGAATTTTCCTGCTCATCACTTCACAGTAATTTGTGACTTTAAAGAAATACGATAATGGAAGTGCAAAAGGCTTGTGTTGTTTCTCAGAACTGCTGCCCTGTTCTATAACAAAGTAAACAAGCATGCCAGTTGTTCTTTTGACACAGTAAGAAAGATGCAAATAGAACACACTAAGGTAAGGTGGCAAAAAATATTTCCTTTGAGTTTGAACAAGAAATACATCTTGCAACTTAGCTAAAAGCCACAGACACAACTTGCACTGCTATGTATTCTTAAATAAATAACTACTACCCCCCTTAGTAATTTAAGAGAAAATCTAAAAACTTTTAACTTCTTGCAGGATTATTTTCACAGCTTTTTACAAGTGCTGTTCTCTTGCTGCATTTTGATAAATAAGAGACTACAGAAAGAGGCCTGTAACCCAAAAGGACAAACATACTGTAAAAGTGTCCAACAAGCTTTCAAATCCTAAATTCTGAGGACGTCTGTATTTTGAACATCGCAGAGCACAGAGAAGTCACATTGAAGAAGAGCATGTAGCATGGAAAAAGCAATGCACCTTCTTATATTTAGTTTTATTTTAGATGTAATTGAAATGCTCTATGAGCTAACCCAGCTGAATTGTTTGCTGTAATTTAAATAAACATGAAATCAGAATCACTGGGCAACATACAATACTCCTAAAATTAGCATTTCCATTTCCATTTGTGCTCAATAACAAAGAACAGATTATTAGATAAAGTGGAATGCACAAAAGACTCAGTATGCTAGGATTACTTTTAAACAATCATATAGGCAGCCAATTTACCAGAAACGGTGAGTAAAATAGAAGAAATATTTCATGGTTTTGTAAGCAATTTACAGTATTGTACTGCCAATCTGTAACTATTCAATAGCAGACATGTACCCAGCATAAACAATTTAAAAGTACCTCTAGAAATTCTTAAGCAAAAATTAATTCTATACTCACTGGTGATAGTTTGAATCTTTCACAAAGCCTGAGAAATTAAAAACTGGTAGATGGTTAGGAAAAATATGAGTAAAATGCAGTGGTATCAGTAACACTTCTAAAGTGATTTTATGAAAAGAAAAATTACACATAAATGATTCTTCTTATTCCTAGTTGAAGGTGCCAGGCACACATTTTTTCCATGACACACATGGATTGCCACCATTGAGACTACTATTTTTTCTTATTACAGCGCAATCAAATATCTTTTTTGAACTCCACAATACTTTAAACTATGAGTTTGAACTCCGCAAATGCTATTTATAAATTTATGATTCCAAAACACTGTAAAAAAATCATACTTTTCCACTCATTTTTGGAGAAACAAGCTTTGATTTCAAAATAAAAAGAAATCCCCTACAGAACTTTTTACCGTAATTTTTTTGTTCACGAATAAGTAAATAATATAGTATTTAAAGCCTATAAAGTATGTCAC
Source organism: Pseudorectes ferrugineus (assembly GCA_008033365.1). NCBI lineage: Eukaryota > Metazoa > Chordata > Aves > Passeriformes > Pseudorectes > Pseudorectes ferrugineus. The sequence goes on from QWTY01034494.1 coordinate 36,781, forward strand.
TTTGTATGACCAAGAAGAATGTTGTCAGTTTAAATTCCTCTCCTCCCCCCATAATATTCATTGAACTGATCCAACACTGCTAATTTTGCTCGACTGCAATTAAATAAATATGTCAGAACAATTTTTGGTAGGTGTACAACTTCTTCACAGTTCTTTACCTTCACAGAACTTTAATCACAGTTCTCTCCTATTAAGTACTTCATCTATTATAAAACACAAGCAACATAACTGAGTCACAAGCCTATTCACTGAAATGAAAAGAAATTCATGGGAAGAATTCAGAAAATTTGAGATCTGAAAGGTGGACTTTAGAAGGCAGTTCTGAGATGCTAAACCCAGGGAAGATCTCTACATATGAACAGTGTTTTTCAGTAAGAAGCCCCTAGAAACACAAATTATTAATTTTTCTGGATAATTATTCAACTGTAAGAATTTACACAGCAAGCACTGCAAGGCAATTATAGTTTTGCTCAAAGCAATTAAGTCCAGCAACATTTCCTATGCAACTGAAAAATACTTGAGGCATGTAACAATATAAATGTGTCTGTATGACTTCTGTGCCTCAGCCACTTACTCAGTAATGCTCTGGAGAGTACAAATCGTGTACATTTTGTAAATGTGTATTTATTTCATGAAGAAGTATTACTGTTTCTTGTAAGAAGAGTTCCTAGACGTTCGAATTCCTCCCCTCCATGACGTTAGCCCAGAGTTCAAAAGTTATGCATAGTAATGATTCAAGTTTCTTTAGATAAATTCAGTATCTTTTCTATGATCTAGGGAGTTCTGCAGAAAGACTGACACTCTCCACAAAGAATTTTATGACTGCAGAACCACCGAACACAATAGTGAGTCATATTTGAAATGCACAGTAAAAGGACTATATTCATTACCTGACTGTTTTTCTCAATTATCTCTTATACTGTTAAGTTATTAAGCTCAGGGGACAACAGAAGTGCAGAAAATGTTCAAGAAGAGTTCTAGAAATGAAAGTCAGATCAGTTCTCACAGCCTTAGACAATCATTTCTCTTTCATATGCCTCTGCACTCATTCTGCACTCAATTCTGTTAGAAGACGGGTTCTTCAAGCTTATTCTGAGGTAGATTGGAAGTCTGCAAAATCAGGGCTATTGAGCATATAAATGTACTGCAGATTACTTTTTTTAAATTACAAATCTTATTTTTACTACCAAATTCAAACCACTATAATATCATCTCCATAAATATCTGTATTAGATTCTAGTAGCAAATGTAGACAGTAGAGTTAAATGTAGTATTGTTCCTAGTTAATTCTTCTGATTTACAAAGTGACTTTTGAGCTACATAAAGTTAATTTTCTCTTGAACTGCAGGTACATGCTGCAGAAAGTGGAGAAATAATTACTGAATTTGAAAATAAATTAATTTTTAACTTGCTCTACAGTACAGAAAGGGCCATGGAAAATGAAAACCCATATAGTATGTGGACAAATTGAAAGGAAACAGAAGTTACATAAACATTAGAAAGTACATAGTTTTGTGTGATCTAGGGAAGATTGACAATTTCCTTCTTTTTTCTTTCAGAAACATATTCCTGGCATTTGAAAGGGATATAGGTTAACACCCACACTGACAACTTCTCAGCTCAGCCTCAGAGTGCACACCAGATTATTTCTGGGTTACTGTCTGGAGAAATGGGATAATAAAGATCCCACACAATACCCTGAACAGCAGTCTGACTAACATGTAAATTTTGAAATTACATTTATCAGATAGAAACTAGAAATGGAAGTAAGAAATGCCACTGGTAAACTAGAAATTAATTGAGTCTGCTCACAGCTCAATTAAAAATGGGAGCATATCCTACCAATTATTTGGAATGTCCAAACATTCCGTTTTCCACAGAAATTCTTCATTTTAGTCTAAACCTGAAATACTATTTTTACAGCATCAAATAAATATAGTTCAGGTGAGGTTTGAAGTTGTCCTTAGTAAAATCAATTCATCAGATGATTAGACCATTCAGATTTGATTGTGTTCATGTGTAAGCTTGAAAAATGAGAAGAGAATGAAGGCAAATTTGAAGAAGCTGAGTGGTTTCTGTAAGTTTGGGATATCTAAATCTGTCAACCTGAAACCTCCATACTTCAGCTCCATTCAAAGCCACAGCTCTTCAGCATTCCATTTCTGGAAAAGGCCTACAGGTATTCTATCTTACAGACTGGATTCTGGACATTCTCTAAATCAGAAATGGGAAAGAGGATTCGATGCTTAAAATTCCAGATCAGAAATTTATGTACTATTTTATAATATTTTATGTATAGGATCTGATGAAGACAACATCTCAACAGAATTCTTCATTTCCTCCAGTCCCTCGAAAAAAGCCATGAAAGTAAGACAAAGATGAAAGAATTCCACAATTAATCCAGGGTTGTGACTGAAAAAGCAGATTGTCTAGTTCAGCTTTCAGAAAGGGAAGTTTCATTAAGTTTACGTCACTTATGTGTTAATTTATATGTTTAAATTTGTGCTATATGCAAATGCACTGTGAAAAAAAAAAAGTATGCTTCAGTAACCCACTGTTTAAAATAAGCACTAAGTTGCAAAGAACTTGGAAAATACTAATTTCACAAACAAAATTCATTCATGAGAGGCTAAGGATAAGCACATATAGATTAATATATAATAGATTAAGGCAGAAATTTATATATGGTATTAAGGGCTTTTTAACTTTAAAGTATTCAGCTTTCAGCTTATTAGTGACACTTCCATTTTTATATTTAACAAACATATTTGATCCAATTATAGAAAAAGAAATCAGAACTCACAGTAAAAAAAACCAAAACCCACTGGACGTTGCTATTCACTTACTCTTCATTATGACTTTGCTTAATTCTGTAGGCTTTCAGGACACTCCTTGAGAAAAGGCAGTGAGATTACTGTTCTGTATCACATTTGAAGACGCCAAAAAAATCTCCAAATCCATTATTTACAAGTAAGCAACACGTTAGTTTTCATTACCCAGAACTTCCAGTGAGTGAACACAGCCCAAATGAACCATCAAATTGGTATAACTGAATCTCATACATCTATCAGAAAATGGAAAAGAGAACAGAACACTGCACACCTTATTTAGTATTTGAATGTGTGTAATGTGGCTACTGTTAGGTTTCCTGAATGCATCTTCATGTCCTATGGGGAACAAGCAGCATTTAATTAATTTGCTGGCAAAATAAATGTTTATACAACTGACATGATTTGTACCTTATTGTTTGATTTATAGCCTATCTCCTTCTCCCCAGAGATTAGCCTCTGAATCTGAAAATGAAGTTCAAAATAATTTAAATTTTTTACATTCCTTCTCGCATCACAGTCCCTGATCTGCATTCAGTGCTCTGTTAGGCAGTGAGAAGCTACAGGCTTGTAATTACAAGGCAGCTTATTGATGGCTCAATAGCATTATCACACAGTCTACTGCCCTCTCCCCTCACTCCCAAAATCACATGCACAAGTAAAACAGGCAGAAGAGGCACAAAGAAGCTGATACTGATAACACAAAAATCACAGACTTAATTGTCTTGCATTTTAAAATGAAGCACAACAACTTCCACGATTAAGAAAGGCAGAATCAGGACTCAAGCAACAGGTTTAATTACACATTACTAACTACACATTAATTACTGGCTCAATTCTTCAAAAGGTGCTGCCAACTAGAGGGTCAAAATTAGGAGAAAACACAGAAACTGGACATGTCAAAGATTGAGATTTTTTCTTTAAAAATGAAAATAAAAAATTGAAACTTTGGATAACACTTTAATAATTCTAAAATTATTCTAATCAAATTGTTTATTAGAACAGTGCTTTTCCTCACAGTGCATATACAATCAGGTGACAATTTACACACTAGCATTAAGTTTCCAGCTTTGACAACAAAAGCAACCTCAAACAATCACTAATCTGAAGTCTTTCCATTTTCAACAGAGCCATTTGAGCAGCAAAAACTGCTTGAAATTCAGTAACATTTCTTACTGTTCCAGAACAACCTGTTTTGCACTAGAAAGAACTGCAAAATTTATACATATAAACAATTATGTGCAAACAGTGATTTTTAGAACACAGACAAAAGCAAGCCCAAATGGGTTAATAGATTAAAACCTAATTAAAGAATAGCTTAGTTTTCAGCTGTCTGAAGTGAAAAATAGAAGTCATGATGTCCTTCATTATTGATTCAGTCTTACAGGATTTTTATAGTAATTTCAATTACTTGTCTTAAGCAATTAACGCACATCAATGAAAATAAAAACTGAGAATTTGAGCTAATATAGTAGTATTATAATGCCCTCCACAACAAATTATAGCACTAAGTTAGAAGTAAATCATCTTATTATTAATTTTCTTTCTTAGAATATTGTATCATCTGAACTACATCTAAAATACATATATTTGAGCATTAAAAATTCTGAAGTCTTTACTTGTTCAGAGATTTGATTAAAAAGTATTCAAAAGTTTGTTTAAATCTATGCCAACATGTTGACTTACTCTGAAAACAAACATTGTTCCTAACTCTATTCTCAAATTCTTTTTAAAGAGAAGAACTGTTCATAGAAAGAAAAAAAAAATAACTGTAGGTACTTCAAAACTGCACAGATAAAAGCTTCAATTCGGCCTTCATTATATACTTTTTAAAATACATTATATGCTTCCCAATAAACAGCCTTGGCAAAGATATACTGAGCTTACTTAAAATAAGTTATGTATTCTTATTATTTGAAGACTCGAAATACCCTAAAAAACCATACTTTATTCCAGTGACACAAAATCAATGACCTTAAATTTGAGCCAGTGTTACACAAATATTTAAGATGTATTGTCATTACAGAGTATCTTACTTTAATCACTCATGCCTATTAGCTAATGTTTCAATCAAAGTTATATTTTCCTTTTTCATGAAGAATCTGCATTGAATAGTAAATACAACAATTTCCATAAACTAATGCCAAATGTGAAGGCCAGTTAATTGATTTTCTGATCATTCCCACTGTAGCAAATACTAAATGATAAATCTAACAGAAGAGCTGGCACTTCATGATATAATTACAAATTTAATAATTTTTGCCTATCCCACCTCTTAGAAAGTGTACAATTGCTTACCCATTTATTGTTCCCTTTAAATATTTAGTGGCATTTCAACTTTTAAAATCTGCTTACTCTTAAGGTACTTTTCACTTGTTAGTGAAAAACAAGTGAGTTTTTTCATTGCATTAAATTCCAAATGATATATTTGATTTTAAAATGATCATAAATTAAGTATGAAAACTAATGAAAATTAAATGTAAATCATCATTTCTCGTAACTGAATTTCACTGTTATTGAAGGATACACATCACTAAATGTTTGACTGATGCAAATTAGGTAAGAAAATAATTTTATGGCTGTAATATGAAATAAAGCTGTTAGATTCAGAACTCCACAATTTTTAACATATGTTTAAGTAAGATAGTAATATTTTTAAATTATTCTTATATATACACTTGTTTTGTAAAAGATAAGAAATTTAAAAAAGCAATACTAAGGAGTGGCCAGTACACAACTGTAACAGAACTACAGATTAGAGGGCCTGGATCTGCTGTGATTTTGACTGAGTTCACTAAGTATGAAAGCACTGGTAAATTGCTGAACACTGCTCATATAGGCACAGCCATTCACAAGAAAAAAAAGGCTGTGGGAAGAGTACAAGGAGCTTAAAAATAGACCAGAAGATACTAGCTAGGAAATGGCTGAAATTGAAAAAATGCAATTAAGAAATATAGACATTAATTGAAAAAACATGGGTCAAACACTTAAAGCAGAAGGACAAACACTGAGCATTGTGAATTTACAAAAATATGGTCCTACATCGATTTATGGTTTGTTAGGGGGTGAAATCAGGCAAGCTGAATGTTTAGGTTCACCATTTTTCAACAAAATATTGAATTAAGTACTTGACTTTAAGTTACTGCATTTACATTGAGGCTTGCTTGTTTGGTGACCAGGAAATATTTTACTGAACTGAGTTTAAACCCCTTGAATATGACATGGCAGTGCATTACAGGAGACCAGAAAATCTCATTACTGGAACTTTGAAAATTCATCATAAATACACAAATAAGGTTATTGTCTTTTACACCTCATTTCCAGTACGCAGTAAAAAAACCCAAACTTAAGAACTCATGTCTAGTGCAGAAAAATTGAGGTAAGTGTAACTCCCATAAATTAAAAATCCATAATCATCTTGATCATTAAACTTAGTAGAAAATGTAGAAGAGAACAAATTATATTTTGGGTGCACTTAACTTTTCAGTATTAGTTTAGTACTAGAAAATGCAGTGCTTTAACTCCACCTAACTTGTAGAATACTAAAGCTGTCACTGTGAACCTACACCACACCTATTAGTCCATTATGCTTTACCTCTGCAAAGCATTCTCTATAAAGCATTAACTACATAAAATAATAATTTAGTGCATTCTGTCATTCCACATTTTAATTCTTTCACCTAGTTCTGTTCGTTCTAATGGTTTTGAACCACTTAACTCCTTAGATGATACAGAGCGCTTTGCCTGAACTATAATTTTAAAGCAAATACATATGACACCTAGAACTCTAAACTTAAAGTAGTCTCAAGTATAATATTATTTGCTACTCTAAATTGTGGGAACATTCAAAGAAGGAGAGGCAAAAGACCTGATGAATCATTTAGTGATATGGTACAGTGTGGTCTGACAAAAGATGTTTACCTATTCTATACTCCTCTGGAAGAAGAGCCTCTGTTTCTGGTTTTGTATGTGAAAGTTTATTATTTTGTTTCTTCTTCATTAATATCAAAGTTCCTTATCTATATCATCTCAGCTCAATGTGAGAAAAGTGCTTAGAGGAATTGGGTAAGTGTACAGATCCAAGTCTTTGTTTGACAGTGTGGAGGTTTGTATTTAATACTGTGGGTTCTGTGGGTACTCACTAAGTCCCTTCTACCTCGTATTATTTGCTTTCAGTTGTCCTAGACTTTATAAGTGCAATTTTAGTGTATTGACATTCTATTCTGGATACTTTAATCCTGCCAGGGTGTCATATTGATTCTCTTTGCAATGGGACATACATGTGACAACAGGTAACGAAAGGAAAAACACAAAAAACCCAATACCAGAGACTCCATTCTCCACACTTCACAGCACAGGACTCAGCTAAACTTGCCTTTGAACTTCTTATGATTGCTTTGCCCTTGAAGGGAGCATTTGAAAACAGTGTATCACTCCGATGTACCTAAAAGACGCCGAACTTATTTGCATGGAAGTTGCTATGGAACTCAGGTACAATGACATTGTGTAGGGAATTACAGACTTTGTATACACACACGCAAATTCACTTACGGTCTTGCACACATGCATGCAATGCATTCAAGTATCTAAGAAAATTTTCTTAGAATGGGCAAATGATTCTGGTCATTAGTAACCATGTGTTTTTCTGTTTTCACACCCTGCCAAACCTTTACATGCTTCCTGACAATGGAGTAAAGGAATTGCTTGTTAGGAAGCCTCAATGCTATAAGAAGAAGAGGCACCATTTGCTCCCTACACTCATATGCTTATATATTATTTCCCTTAAGCAGATCATCTACTGAAAACAATTGTAAGGCAATGTAAGGGTTTATGGTTTGTTAGCAGAACTATACGATCTTTATGTGGTAAACATCAATGCACTCAGTGGGCAAGGAATTGCTGCATGGTGTCTCCTGTCCCAAAACACCTTTAGAATTTTATAAGTAAAAGAGCATACATAAATCTAGATTGCGTTAAAATTGTATTAACAAAAAAACTGAAAGTGTCTTTTCTGTCCTAAAATACTATTCTATAACAACATCTTGGCTTTATAACTGGCTTGGTATGAAAATATACTGCAAAAAAGGTTTAGGAGGTGTAAACATTCAGGCACTAATCTCTATCATTCTCAAAGGAGAGTATCTTTCCTAGTCTCATCTATTCCACGCAAGTGTGGCACACTAGAGTACAAAATTCTAAATCTTTCTGCATGTATCAATTACACTGTACATAACTCCCTGAGCAGTATTTAAAAGGCAAAGAAATGAAAACAATATTCCACTTGCTGACAACAGAAAATCTAGCCAATACAGCTTTAGAAAGATCATCGTTTTTAAAAACCATAAATACTCCTTTCCCACAGATGCAGCTCATTCAAGAAAGTGTTCCAGCTACAGAGCTCTATTATATTGGTTGATATCTTGGGGGAGAAAAAACCAAACAATAAAACAAAAAAAGCCCAAACCATCTTATTGATTGAACTGTTTGTGTGGAATGGAGAAACACATAAGCAACAATAAAAGAATAACTAGCCAAAACCATCCAAGCTAAATTCTCACATGTATGTCTCTAGAGAAAATGAACCCCTGTGAAGGGGTTAAAAAAAAACTTTAAAGGACTTCTCACTACACGAATAAGAGTCAAGCTCTCAAAAATAAGACAGTATTACCCTTCATGCTCACTTCCTGTAAAATGGTTACATACTCCTGAAAGTTATTGACCTTGGAGGCTGAAGATTTTGTCCAGCTATAGAGAAAAATAGAAGAGTCTTCAAAGAAAGAAATACAAAGTTTTCTGATACCATTATACATTTCAAATGAGCTCCCACACAACTTCTATGATCTATACAAATAAGCGGAGATACCTGAGAACATAAAATAAGAGTCCAATGCTAAACAAAGATCTCTCATACACACAGACATTTATATAAAATTTCAATAAATCTACCTCAGAAAATTCAACACTTCATGTAGCAGACAAAGGTATTGGCTCTCAGTATTCTTCCTGAAAGTGGAAGACTCTTTCGTCTTGCAAAGAAATGGAATAAAGTATGCTTGCTTAAATCCTGTGATAATTGTTTAACGTCCTTTATGAAGCAGAAGAAAACCAGCAATTCTGCGTAGGTCTTTTCTACAAGAGAAATAGGAATAGGAGCTCCTGGCAATACTCAGACACAAAAAGAAAACATACAGAAAGTGGAGACAGGAACAGGTAATGTGGGAGGAATACAGAAACACTGTTCAATCATCCAGGGATGAGGTTAGGAAAGTCAAAGCCAAAATGGAGTTGAGTCCAGTTGAGGATGTCAAAGACAATGGAAAGGATTTCTGTAAGTACACAGAGAACAAAAGAAAGGGTAGAAAAGATCTGGGCCTTCTGCTGAATGAAGCAGGGAACACAGAACATGAAAAAGGCTTAGGTACTGAATGCCTTCTTCTCAGTTTTCATGAGGAGGCCTTGATGAATCCCAGCTCTGAGAGACCAGGGGAAAAGTCTGGAGCAAAGATGTACCTGTGTTGGAAGCTACTTAAGAGTACTTAAACAACCTAAACACAAATAAATATAGGGGTGTTGACAGGATGCACTCGAGTGCTCAGGGAATTGGCAAATGGGACTGCAAAGCCACTCCCAGTAACTTGTGAATGATCACAGCAACTGTGAGAAG
>QWTY01034496.1:0-16853 GCA_008033365.1 Pseudorectes ferrugineus
TAGGAGGAGGGAGAGAGGAAGGAAGGAAGGAAGGAAGGAAGGAAGGAAGGAAGGAAGGAAGGAAGGAAGGAAGGAAGGAAGGAAGGAAGGAAGGAAGGAAGGAGGGAAGGAAGGAAGGAGGAAGAAAGGAGCTCAATCCTCTGGCATATTTGGGCAGAGCAGAGCCTTTAACACAGCTCTAGATTTCTAGTGTGCTAGTTGTTGAGATATTACATAATATGGACTTTGATATTACATAATATGGCAACTTTGAAATGTCCTAATGCCATCTCAGTGTATAATACCCATACATGCCTCAAAATATCAAACCTGCACAAAAAAAATAATCGCCATGGAAGATGGAAAATATTTTTTACTGAGTTTAACACAACTGTCTGTAACACAGGAGTGGGAAAATCAGTACTGCTTTGCTGTCATGTGATCCTTTGAGAACTCATATTCATTTTTAAGGAGTTAATAAATTCATGTTCATGGATTCCTTGAGGTAAGTATTATCCTCATTTTGAGAAAAATGTAGTATCAAGGTAACTAATTCTCCATACTAAATAAAAATTCATTGGCAGAACTGCAAAACCTAAATCTAAACATATAGATCTCCACCTAGATCTATGACATTATCCTTTCCTAAAAAGTATTCTTCCTTCTAAAGGTATCACAGAGTTAGAGTTGAAGGGAAAGATGCTCTTTCACCTCATGTATCCTGAGTTTTCTCATTTTCTCCGGTTCCACGAGAGGGGTTCAAGGGCTGTCAGTGAGGGAAACGAGAATTACTTAGATCATCCAGTCCTCTGTATTCAAAGCGTATCCATAAACAAAGCAGTTTGAAGTATTTTGGCCTTGGATCTCCTTTCCCAGTGTTGAACAGACTCTACTGTACACTAGAGAAATTATGGTGGATTTTTTTACAACTTTTTCATTAGAGCATCACACTTCAACAAACTATTTCAATGAATCACTTTCTTTTTTCCAATGAAAACACATTTTGCTGAGACTTGACCACTTGACTTTCAGAATAAGTTAATAACCTGGACTTAAATCTTAAATTCCTTCCTGAGGCATACTTCATCCTTTCAAGGATTTGATCTGCCAAATAAAAAATTTGGGAGTAGTACTAGAAATAACAATGTTTTACCATTTGTATTTTGTTAGGAAAGCAATTTTATTCATAGAGAAAATCCCCTGGCAAGTTTCTTTTGACTGCAGTGACATCTACTGGTACTCAGAAAAATTTCCGGACATGAAGAATAAAATCAAAATGACACTAGGTATGGGGCCCAGCAGCTTGACATTTTACTTCTAAGGAGAGACAGAAAAAAGCAGACGTTCCAGAGTTCAAGCATGTATCCTCCCAAGGACTGCAGGCTTGCTCGTGTTTCTTGATGTCAGAATACATGGTTCAAATGGAGACAGAGCAAATTCAAGTGTTATAAAAGGCAAAGGAACTTGATCACCTGATGCAGGAGGAGGGGATCACTGCTCACTTTCTATTCCAAAGTGAACAAAAGACAGGAAAAGACTGCAACAGGGAAAAGAATTCAAGAATGCTGAGGGGTCTATAGAAGCAGCAGTGCTGGCAGAGGTAGCAGTGGGCTAATGGCCTGAGCTGTCAGACATCTCCTCCCTGAGACTGAAATGAAACACCAATAAAGTGAAACCAGCACAGTGGTTAGCTGAGGAGCTGAAATCCTGCACAGACCACCCTCGAACATCCAAACCCCATCTCCTGCTTTGTTTGAGTGCTGCACGATTGATTACTGTGTGTACCTTCCAGGAGATTGTATCCTCAACAACACTGGGGGGTGGCTACATCTTCCTTCTCCTCACTAACATATTCCTTGTTCTGCCTCTACCTCTCAAAGAGATAGTGGGTGCTTAAGAAAATACAATGTAAGAGCTAAGGATTTTTATAAGATACTCATATAGCTATTTTTCATTGTAAATTCTCTCCTTCCATGTTTTTTCTTTTGGGATTTAACTGCAAATTCATAAGAAGAAGCACATAACATATACTACACTCATGATGCATTGTCAAACATGCATTTGAAGCAACACAATGCAGAGTAATAACTTCAAAAGTTATTTATCCATAAGGATCCCCCCATTTTCTTTCTCAAACAAACAGAAAATCTTGTATACTTCAGCAGAACTCTGTGGAAATATGCACAATGGAGAAAGTATTTACAAATGTGTCCTTTCTTTAATAATGGCATAAGAGCATTTTGAAAATCATTACTGAGCATATTCAGATATCAAATTCTTACTATATATTTCTGACATGACTGAGAAATGTATCAAGAAATATTATCCAATGCCAATAATTTAATTCTAGTCAAAGTAAGAAAGCTGTCTTGTCTAATGTGTTAAATGATTCTGTTCTCCTTTGCCCTTCAGTGAAAATCAAGAAGACGTATGTTAATGAGAGCCACCTCTCTGGACTTCGCAAGCTTCCACATTATCTATGCCCCTATCCTATAGCCATTTGGAAAAGCACTGGGAGCAAATGAGTTATGAGTCATGGGAAGAAAAAAAGGCATGTCACAAATATTGAAATTAAATGCAAAGGGAAATGACAAGTACTGGAAATATGAGCTGCCGAACAAACTACAAATAGTAAAATAAGGCAAAAGCTGGAAATGGCGAGTAATACAAGAAGACAAATGTTGGCAAGAAAACACAATAAAATAAGAGAATGAAAACAAATATAGAACTAATGGCATCATTGATCCTAAGGATTTTTGAAAGGGTAAGACAAAAACACTGAAACAAGCAAAGCTTTAGGGAAGATGCTAAATTAAGGCACAGTACAAAGTAAGAGATCAAAAGATTCACTTAGACTTGATCAGAAGCATCAGATTTGTCATTGATGAGCTCTTTGTCCTTTTTTTTTCCTTTGTTTTTGTTGTGGTGGTGGTGTAACTTCAGTATACTCTATTTCCTGGCATATAAAAGTACACCCAGATACTGTTTTCAGGCCTGTGGAAATTTTTTAAGATCTTTGGCCATTGTTTTAATGTGGTCATTCAGACTTTGATTTACACCTTGATTAGTCTTAATGACTTACAGAAAGTACACTTGCTAAGCAAAGCAGAAATTTCTCCAAGCTCATTTATTGATTTTAAAGGAAAAAGAAAGAAGAGACCATGAAAATAAAGATGAAAGGCCACAGTCTCAGCTGAGATATATGAGTGTAGTTAGATGAGCTTCTGATTTATATTACTTAGGAACTCACCTTGAGGTTCTGTCACTCAGAGAGAACTTCTGAGGGTGAGATCTGCTAACAGAGATCTAGGGAGGAAATAGGTTTGTAATTAAGAGCACTATTTACTTAGCCTAACCTAAGGCAGCTTCATTAGGCATCTGTTCTGAGTCACACTTGACTGGACACTCTCTAAGTGCTGACTTTAGGTGGAACCAAGGGAAGATACAGCAAGACTGAAAAGGCTTAGAAGTAGCTACACCAAGACATCTATGAAAAACCTTACTCGTGCAAAACTAATACATGAACATGGAAATACTGGAGACCTTAAGGAAAAGGTAGAAGGTTGACTTACATCACCATAAAGATCAAAGTGGATAAAACAGTAAAACTCTCATCAAGACAAACACTAAAATTGTGATAGTTAAATAAGTAAGAAAACTACAAGTAAGAAGACTACAATGATAATTCGCCTTCCTAATATTTATTGATTTTTGCTTGATTTTCACTAATATAATTTCTTCCTGAGTCAACACACCACCAAGACAATTTTGTACATTGTATTGCCACAGTATGGACTCTAATATCATGATGGCATCAGGTATAATAGATCAAGAGATTACTGAAAATTCAACTTTATTTTACTGAATTTTATAAAATTTGTCAAACTAGTGCATTCAAAGAGATTATCTTTTACACTAATTTGCCTTTTACTTAGAAAAGAATTATCTATAATTGATTAATAGGTGCATGTAACATCAAATTGCATTGATTCCAACCCTGTCCAGGTTGCCTTAATCACAGGAATTTTTTCCCCCAAACCAATAATGCAACATGGGCTTCATTGAAGAGGGTGATTTCCAAGACAAAGAGTTTACAAGTCTGCATAAGGAATGAGTCATATAAAATTAATGCTCAGCCACGGGATTCTTGAACACATAAAACTTTTTGTCATCTGCTGAGTTTGCACAGCCAGATTAATGTACATGGGACTACTTGCTTACACTCTGAGTTGTATGATTTGTTAATAAATATATAAACAAACATGGCTTCAGTCATGGCCATGTGTAATTCTTCCAACTTTCCCGCAGCACAAGCCTTTGAAAATATATTCAGGAAAAAAAAAGGCAATATTTAAAATGACTGAAGAACTACATCTGAGATCTTCCTGTAGTCTAATATGAATTTTGTTTGTATAATGACACTGATTATTTGTTTCAAGGACAAACTTTGAACGGAGTAAGAAAACTATAAATATTAATATTTTAAACTCAAAGAGAAGGTTACTACAATATATCAGACCACTACAAATACTCTTACACAAATGGTAATAAAGCCAAAAATTACAAGCCCCTTTATATTTCCTTGTGGTTAAATCCATGTGCAGAATTAATTCTGTAATTCTAACCAAACCAAAGGTGGCATGTCAAGATAAAGGCATTTATATTTTAGTCTTCCACTCTTTAGTGCTGGAAAGAACAAATTACCAAGTTCATAGTACCATGCCTTTTATCCAAAGATCTTGATGTGCTTCATAAACTTTAATTAAGCTTCACAGCATGACTACCAGTCAGGCAGAAATCTTATCATTTTCAGAAAAAGCATGGCATGGCCTTCACTCCTTGCACAGTTGCTCTGACTACATACTGCATTTTCTCGGCTGTGATGTATTGTGGAAAAATATATAATAGCAAAGCAAAAGGCCCCAGCGTGCCCAACATCTATTAGCTCAACTTTTTTTGCTTTTATTTCTTACTTTTTTGATAATACCTTACATTAGCTGTTGTATTTTTAACTTTACCACTGAATTTGTGTATGCATACCTAAAGTGATTTTTTAAGTTAGAAAGAGTTATAATTTAGGTTGCATTTTCCTCTGCAATCAACTATAGAAAATATTTGTGAGAAAAGCACACAGAGACTACACAGATTTTTAAATTAATTGCTACAGCAGTTGTACTTCTCAGAGCACAAATCCTTTTTTTCCTACATTTGCATGCATGTAGAGCAATACGACCAAATTTTCTTTTGGGATACTTCAACCCCTCAATAAAAGAAAAGAGCACCATATTAATAAGTGATCCTTTTCCTTCTTCAGAGTGTGCCTAAAGGTTTATGCTTCTTTTAAATACAGTGCTATAAAGCAAGCCACCAAAGTGAGAGGGATATATTCATTAACTTTTTGCTAATTGCAGTTGCAATTTTAGTGATCTTGTGATACTTCTGACCAAAAACATGTTCAACTGGATACAAGCTATTTGAACTGAAGTTTGATATTTTGTCTATAAATAAGAAAGACACATTTATGAAATGTTGGATTTAAACCAAAGTGCAAATACCTTGAAAGAGACACTAAATTATGAAAGTGTATGTGATCAGCTTTCCTAAGTATCTACGGTTCAGAGCAACAATTAAAAAATATGTCTGAAATGTAACATATGCAGCTCAGTTAACAAAATATAAATCAGAAGAAATACTGCACAGTATGAAAACTTTGCAATAAATTGTAATACTTGATGAGTTAAGGAAAAACTACACAGGACAGTTATTAAAACATGGAGATGTGAGTAAAAATACAAAGCCCAAGGGAAAAACATTTGGGATAAACAGGTCAAAGTATTTTACAAAAATATTGAGAGAGTATGTATTGTCCCAATTTATTTGAGGTACAGATGATGTTAGCATCTAAAATTGAACTGGAAGGCAATGTTTCCTTCAAAGCCAAAACAAAATAGGAGCTGGTGGCATGAAGAAGTTTCTGGTTTAATAGACCAGGTTTTCTCAAAAGGATAGGATAAACAGTGCTGTAGTTTAGCACGGGATCACTTCATGGGCTCTCCTGGTGGTGAACGGTCAGGTGCATGTGCAGGCCAGGAGATGCCTGTATCTGTGACCCTCCACGGTGTTATTCAGTGACAAGGCAAAGGCAGAAAAAGCTCCCTTTCTAATCTTTTTATGGAACTACATCTATTTCAATGTTGATTAAAAAGTTATTTGTAGGAATTTTTAGCTTACATGTACTTATTGCAATATCTTCTGAGAAGGCATATGTACGCAGGTCTGTGTTTGCATGTTTGCTTACATTATTTTTTCTGTTATGAACACTAATAACTTGAAGCTATAATTGCTAAATTTTATTTTAATAAAAGATGTTATCTATAAAGCTAGATATACCTAGCTTTAATCAATCACACACAATTTTTCTGGCAGGATATATTTAACCTCAGTGCCATTACAGTGTAGCAGTATCTATGAAGGATGAAATGTTAGCAAAGGAGTGAATCTGTCTATGAATCTGTATTTTTAATCCCATTACCTACAAAGTTTACTTTATAATGGAGTTCATGGCTGTCACAAAAATCTCTTTATTACCTTTGTCCCTAGTGGGGGCACCTGCACTCCAGTTCTGGGTGGTGCTCTGTCAGAAGCATCACTTTGGGTTATGCAGCTTTGCGGACTGACAGGAGCTCACTCCAGTTCTGGGTGGTGCTCTATCAGAAGGGTCACTCTGGGTTATGCAGCTTTGCGGACTGACAGGAGCTCACTCCAGCCTGGGCCAGCCGCAGTGAGACGCTGCCTCTCGGGGAGTGTCCCTGCGGAGGGACAGCTGATGGGCTGAGCCTTGCCCAGTGCAAGGCAAGCAGCTCCCAGCCCTGCCTCTTGCTGCAGCAGCCAAACCCTGCCAGGCCGGGAACATGCCCCGTCCCCGCTGCTGACAGGCTCGTCACGGGGCTATTGAGTGCTTGCTCAGCTGCTTTGCTAATGGATGGGGATGAGCTGGCAGCCGGCAGCGTGGCCGGGCCAGAACGGGGAGCGCGGTGCGCTGGGCGCTCGGCTCGCTCGCACCGGCCCAGCCCCGCGAGTGCTCCGGCAGGGCTGTGCCCCAACACCCCAACACGTCAGCCTTTCCCTTCACCGAGGCAGTGACACTGAAACTGGCAATTAGGGAAGTGCCAGTATCTCCCTTCCCGTAATACCCGCCTTCAAATTACCGCAAAATAAAAAAAACAGAAAAAGAAAAAAAAGTCTTCCCCAGTCTTCCAGTTCTTTAGTTTTGTGACATGAATGTTTTCTGCCTTCAGGTATTTTGCATGATACAGTTTGCCAAAACACTATTTTATATATGGGCCATTCACTTAAGAGTTGGAACTGATGATCCTTATGGGTCCCTACTAACTCATGTTCTGTGATATATGAGTATCTATCTTATTTTAAAATTCTTTTGCATGCAAACAGAAAAATTGGTTGATTGCTTGCAGTCCACAGTGTCTGAACTGAAAAATCTACATCTCCAGATTCTACATATATGCTATATACCAGCTTAACCTCTGTACAGATTTATTTGACCCTCTTAAGACCGTTTGGCTGCTGAAGAGATAATAAGAAAGCATTAATAATTTTATAATTTTCAAATTTTAAAAATATTTAAGAACATGCTGTCATGGCAATAACTGCTTGTGATAGCAGCTCCTAAAAATACTCCTGAATTTATTATACAATTAGCATAGACGTGATTCCCAAAAGAACCATTTCATAGAGTACTTTTGAGGGCCTAGTGCCAGTGCATTAATGTTTTTGGTAATAAAATCACTGGAAGAGAGTCTCTGTTATGAATAGAGATATTTCCTCTGCAGTGAAGGGAAATCTAACGGATTTTCATGATCAAACCTTTTATGGCTCCTTGGAAAATCTGGTACCTAATAAAATTATATAGTAGGGGAAGTTTCCCCATACTGTAGTTTTTTTATCAACAATAGTAAACTTTCATCTATTTCTATTAACAATGTATTTTAAATCAGGTCAGACATGGTTTCCAAAATGGTCGATTCAGCATTTAACTCACAATAGCACTTACCTGTAATATTCAGGGAATTTTGCTGCTTTACTGACATACTGGATAAGGAAAAAATTGGCCTTCAAAAGGGTATTCTGATATTCGCCTGCAGGAGTATGGCATAATTTAAACGTGATTTTTATATGCAGAGATAGAGTTTCAAAGCAAGGAATATAACTCCTCATTAAATCATCATGAGTGCTTCACTTGTAAAAAGCTGCTTGCCTGAGCATTCTGTCAGCAGCTTAGTTATGTTCTTCAGCCTGACAGATGTGGAATAGTGTGTGACAATAAGACACTGATGCAGCATAAGCTTACTCAGCACTTTTCTGATGGCAAAGTGCATTAATGGTAGAGTTGTCACAAAGTATCCTGAGATAAAATGGAATCTACAGCTCAGAACATTGCAAGATACATCCATCCTACATTCTTATGTTGTTAAATAGAAGTGGTATTTCAGGCAACTGTTTAAATGTCTCAAAAGATTTAACTGGAGAAATGAGTTAATTTTTTATACTTCAGAGGAAAGGAAAGTTTAAATTTCGAACAATATTTTCTTATTCATCAGTCAAGGACATCAGCAATCATAATAGCTAATCAACTGCTTCCAGAACAGCAGGGAACAACACAATCCCCTTTGTCATAGAGTAGCTGCCACAGCAAAGCCACTGCTGCATTTCATTGGAAATAGAGGGCTCTGGAAAATGTGTCTTTGGAAACCAGGCTACAGATCTTCCAGATACTGCTAAGACATTAAGAACCAACAGTACTAGCAGATTGTCAGTGGGCTATTTTAAAATTTAGCAAGCCCTTCTACATTAATAATTAGGAGGAGAACCCAGTCTCCAAAAATTTAGTTTACCAAAAGCAAGAGCAACAGTTTACACTGGCTGTGGAAACAGCAGTTATAGTCCATTGCAGGTTTACTTCACAAACTAAATATCCCCCCCATAAATTGTTTGAACTGGCATTGGTTAACAAACGATTGAATTTACAACTGTACAGGTAGAAAGAAAATGTCCCACTTCTGTATTAACAAAATTGAAATTAAACTAACTCTGAGCCCAGAGTAGTCCAGAAATGCTCCTCATGTGTGAGTTTTCATTGCTTTTGCATCACATACTCGTGGTTTTTCATCCACCAGAGAACATCTTGTGTAAGTCATAGGGTGTATCCATGAATCTGGAACGACACAAATTTCTTAAGTCAGGATTTCTCTTTATCTGGAATACAGTATCAGTGAAGTATTCTGTACCTGTGATAGGTACTTGTCTGCAAAAAACAGAGAGAACTATTACCATTCTTTCAGTGAGAAATGCCTGACTTTTACTTTCTTTCAAGCAAAATCACTGCTTGAAACAAGAAGTTCAGACACACAAAAAGCACTGGAGAAAAAACACAGGATAAAAACAGAAAATAAAAGCAGTCTTGTTGCCAGTATAGCACTACATGGTAAAACACTAAAGTAATTTAGGTTAGGAAACACATTTTGCATAGCAAACATTAGAATATAATTCTTCTATTCCACACATCACTCTGGGCCTACACTGCTTGAAGTACAACTTTTTAACTTATGTTGCTTATTAGTTGGGAGATACCATACATGAAAAGAAAGTCAGCAATTGTTTTTCGATTAGATACTATTTGAAAAACAAACTTCAGAATCAAAAAACTACCAGCTACAGAAAAACATGAGTTTGGCCAGCATAACTAGAGGGGCAGCACCCTTATGCAAAAAACACTGTGTGCTGATTTGAGAGAGATGTAGCAGTAGTTAATAGAATGGGTTCAAGAAGGCTAAAACCTAATAAGCAGTGCAGCCCTCCTCAGGAAGAAAAAGGAGCTAAGTGACTTGTTTTATCTTTCACCATTTGAATCTCTGTCTTCAGAAATTCTGGCTCTTTGGCAATATGTCATTTCACTCTTCTCTCTTAGGTCTTAACGTTCAGGAAGCATGACACTTCTTTCCAGAAGGAGGATTAGCCACAAGGATCACTCTCTCTTCCATTTTCTGTCCCATTTTTTCTGTCTTTCTTGAATTACATGTGCATGTTCTTCCATAGAAGTATCCTGGGAGGATGAAAACGGAACATTCCTGCTCGTTGCTGTGATACTTGAAGAGTCTCTGTTATTTTTTGCATTTTCTTTTTGACTTATCTACAAAGATATATGAGAAAATATAAGTGAGAACATCACCAAAACAGTTCTTCCTTCAAAATGTGGCATCCTCATCCTATTTGACTAGCAAGGAAAATGACCACAGGAGCTCAAGTACCATTGTCCATTTCCCTACACATGTCTAGAGAAAAAGTTGCAAGTTAATGAGGCTGATTTGCTCTTAGATATATTGTAGGCAGGGAAGGGGAAAACACTTTCATATAACTAAAAACTAGTTGAGCATTCAGAAACTGCCATTTATAAAATTTTGGACTTCAAGAGGAGCCATTAAATATCAACCGGGTCAGCAAAGTCAGGGTCTTGTAATGTCAAGCAGCCGCTGCACTTGAACTCTGTAACCACACTGTGACCTCTGGATTTATCTCACATTCTGAAGCATATTAATTCCTCTGTCATGAACAACCAGGCATCACAGGAATCTGTTAGGTCACAGGAACATAGAAGGTAGCAGTGACTTAAGCACCTTCTCAGAGAAAGTCAATAAAACACAGCTTGCCCTTAGAGCAGAGTGTACAGGCATCCAGAGGCACTGCTGGCATCTTCAGCTTTTCATTACACTTGGGTATGTTTCCTTCCACCCAGGAACAGATCCTCCTTTGGCATGACACAGATGTAAGAGGTCATAGCCTGAAGGACTACAACCTTGTAATAAAGGAGAGCAAAAAGTTGTGTCTTGCGTAGTTGGTTACAAATAGTGAAACAAATCATAAAATCCTCAGCGTCAAAAAAGTGTACCTCTTTCTTTATGAGATTTCTAAATTTCTTGGCAGCATTGTTCAAAATCTTCACGTGGAATATGCAGTATCTCTCAAAGCACAAGCTCTGTGCCTAAGGAAACAATCTGTAATTTTGCACTCAGAAATGTTTTCCACCAGACAATGAAACCCTTTATTTTACTTAGAATGATTTTATTCTTTTCATAGGTAGGTTCTGAAACATTATCTCAGTGAAGATTTTCAGCATAACAACAGAAAAGTTAATTATTAAAACAAAAGCTTCCATGCCCAGTTAATTTAATGCTACATCTACAAACTGGCAAGAAATGCTCTCTGTGCGTGTTTAAAATTATCTAATGCCATATCTACTGTCCACAGATGGCATTTATCAAGTTTTAAAATTTTTCCAAATTAGGGATAAAAACACATCCTCACCTCCAGGACCTTAATCTGGATTGTACTCTAAAGCATTGCTGCAGATTAGGTTGACACCCTTTAGGAAAATCTCTGGTACTGATGCAATCTTGGAGAGAACTGCCAAGAGATGCGTGGGCTGTTTAATAACAGCATTATTATCAGGTGCCTACAAACCAAATATTTGTGCTCAGACATTTGATGCAATAGCTACCAAAATTAATTATATCCATAAAGTCAAATAAAAGACTTCTTAAAACCCCAAACATTTACAAATAATCCAAAAATGCAGAAATCAGACAGTTTCTTGAAAATATAAGGGTTATTTCAGCTGGCTTTGAAGAGACAGACCAGAAGAAGGGAAAAAAAGAAGCAGGAAGGTCAGAAGCACATGTGGGGCAGAGAAGGGAACAGGCACCCAAAGTGGGATTCATTTCACTTCCTTCCAGGAAATCACAGCAAGGAAACCTGAGATTGTCTTTGCTGTTGGAAGCAAGAAAAAGGCTGCAGAAATTGCACTTTTGAAGCACCTGTCCTAGGCATCTACTTTAGAATGAGATAACTGGATCCAGAGGTGATGATTTCTCTACTCAGAACATGAAAGAAGTCTAATGACAAGTTTAGATGAAGACATCTATATTTTTTTAGGTTATTCATATATCAGACTCTACAAGAAAAGAAAAATAAAGTCAGTGGATACTTAGGAGAATAGGACTTTGCTGAAAAGCAAAAATCTTAAAACTTTGATGTGTCCCTCGCTTAGACTTATTCAATAAATTAAATGAGAAGTGTATAGGAGCCAAAAAAAACCCCCCAAAAAACCACACAGCCCTTATGGTTCATCTCATACTGAGGAAAGCCCCAGATAAAACTGAGAATAGAATCTGATAATTTATTTGACAGACTGCTGCTGCTTCTCCTGTTCTGACAGAAACTATTGACAGTCAATTAAAGAGCTTTAGGCTTTATTAAAACAGCATATAGGTACAGGTTATAATCATAAAGAAAGAGATCTCCCTGCTTTTCAGTGCTGTAACATGCCATATCCAAGCCCTGTCATGGGCAAACTGTGCTGGCATTTGTTGTCACTGGCACTTGGACCAGATGATCCTTCTAAGTCACTTCCAATTGAAATATTCTAAAGTTTTAAAGACTTTTTAGAAGGAACACAGGGCTTTCAATGAATACTCAAATAACAGACATTTGAGACCCTCAAGGAGTCAACAAAAAGGAAGGAAAAATTCACTTCCTGCTTCTTGGAAAATCAGAATAGTACAGTCCTAAAAACAAAGATAAACCTTCCTGGAAAGAGCACACAAACACCAAGAAACACATACACACGAGACATTGTGAATATACACAGCTGGAATGGCATTACAGAGCAACATTAATTGACCTCCTCCGGGCCAATGGGCTTCATAAATGTTCTGAAACATCTGTTAATGACAAGTCTATGAGTCACGTCCCTTAAGTAAAGCCTAAGTTCATGCAACATATCCTCTTCCTGCTCCTCCAGCTGTTTTATTGCTTCTGTCAGCTGCCGGGGCTTAGGTGGTGGTGCTGCAGGCAGCACTTCCAATGGATGCCAGGCTTAAATGAATCAGAACATTTTAGCCAATTCATGCAATTGCAAGCACATGAAAAGTCTAATGCAAGCACATGAAAAATGATTAACAGAAAATTACCACCAAACCAAATACCGTATAAGCTGTCAACTTAGGGTAGCAAAGTTTTATTTATAGAATACCCTCACCTGCACTGTTTTTTGATGCAGGCTGCTTTCATTAACTAAGTCCCCCCAAAAAAGTCTTCTTTCAGCACAGGTAGGCCATAGGATTTTGAAAACTTCTTTGTGATCATTATTAAACAATGCTTTTATCTAAAGCATGAGGAGAAAAGATATTTCAGATACAAGGCCACACAATTTTTTTATATCTTTTTCCAAAAAGATGAGTACCTAAATTAAACTGAATACTCATCTGGATAAGACAAGCTATGAAAAGTTATCTTCTTGGCTTTAAAAGGTTAGATTTTCAGAGTATGGCAAAATAAAATACCTTCTTTAAGAAACACCTACTGGAGTTTAAACTCCAGGAAAAAGTGTAAGATAAACCAATGAGAAAGGGGTGAGATTCACCACCCCCAAGGCTGCTTATTTTGTATTTACCTGTTTTGCTGTCCTTTAACTTGAATATTTATGGCTGCTACAGGGGGAATAGGCATGGCTCAGAAGGCAAGTGTTGGCTTTTTGGTAAGGTGGTTTGTGGGTTTTTTTAAATTTTATTAACAATAATTTAAATGAGATGTCTCAAGTTGTGTACTTCTAAGTTGTACCGTTTTTCCATCTCTACTAACAAAAGGTATGGAAGGAATTTCAACCCTTATTTTTGAAAGCATTTATTAACAGTATAAACACTTCTGTTACTGAGAAAAAATAATCAGAGCAGCATATTCATATTTTGAACACCTTCCTTAAATGCACACTCTCAGATGTCGAGAAAGTTCAGCATGTTCTCTTAATAAATTTTTTTTTAGCGAATACAGCTAAAAATTAATTTCCAAGATATCCTTCAAAAGATGTGTTTCATCAAACTGCACAGCACTCAGCACCTTTCCCTTGGTGGTTGTCCTTGTTTTGCAAGACTCCATGGCTTCCAAGCTGTTCTGCCAGTGATCAAGTAAGATGGAAAACACATAAAAATATCCCCCTCTTCAGGATAGAGCTTCTTTGGCAAAGTCAGCACAAACTCTCTGATACAAGCTTTGGCACCAAGAGGAAGGGAAGGACAGAGCCATTTTTTCCACAGCTAAATAAGGTTCCCAGGAACTCAAGTTATGCTAAGAGAGAATAATGTGTGCCAACAAGTGTCTAGTCTTCAAGACTTCACGTATTTTCTGTAGAGGCCATAAAAGAAATACCTGACTCAGGGAAATGTATGCATGTCTGAAATTTCTTCACTCTTTGTAAAGCTCTTCAGGGATTTGGACAGTCATACCTAAATGCCTCTGTCTTTCTGGCACTTCCTCCCCAGGTTTGAATTCATGAGTACACTGAAGGAGACTTCTCTTTAATCTCTTTCTTGCCCCCTTAAACCCCCCTGTGCTGGCCTGAATTTAAGAAACACAGAATATGACCAACTAATGCAAAAGCTGATCAGCATTTACTTTGATTTTCCTTTCAAATGCAAATTAGTTAATATACCAGGAGAGAAATAATATCTCAGCAATTATTTTAAAATACTTTTCATATCTTCTAACTCTAATACAATCATTAATAGCAATTTATGGCAAATAGTTACCAAAGATGGTAATAATTTAGTCCAGTTGTTCTACCAAGAAGTCACGTGTTCTTCTCTAGCATTACAAAATGTACATGAAAACTTAAAACTGCATCAAATAAACACCACTATAAAAAATTAAAATACTGAAAGGTCTCTTGAAATGTGCTTCTTTATGAAGGATAGTCATAAAAATATACTGATATGTAAAAACTTCTACCCATAGATTTGTAATACAGATGGCACCTTAAATTAGCCTGTGTATATTTCAAAGAGATTCTACGAAAAATAAGAAATGCAGATCACAACATTTTTTATACTTATATTCTACAAGTAATTGAGGAACACACAGAAGAAAAATCTATCCTCGAGAGTGTTTTAATAAAGGTGATTATTTAAACAGCTGTTTGAAAAGATGTCAAGCTGCTCATCTGAAATGCCACATTCACATCCTCACGAACATCAAAACACAGCTAGTCTTTCAAGAACGGATTTGAATGACAACAGTGACATCGAGTGGTCATTGTTGTTAAATGCTGCTGTGTATTGGCATGAAACCCCTGCTGTGATGGTACTGCAAATGTGTAGACAACGTGAGTGGCACACAGTGCTAAATCAGCTCACACTGCTTGTACAGCAGCTACAGAGGTGAATTCATTACAGATTGGCAGCATGCAGTTTTTAGTTCACAGTTTGCTCTCCTGGACAGCAGGAGAGCAAAGATCACTCGGTAGTCAGGGATTCAATGAACCACCTGTGGTTTTGGTGCTCATTGAATCATGTTCCTAATATGTTGATTCTTTCTTCACTCCCTTCCCAGTGCCTACTGCCACAGTGAGACAGGACTTATACTAAAAATTCCCCATCTTTTTTACTTCTCTATTTTTTCATTAGTGTGTTTCATTTCCACATTTAAAAATGCTGCTTACACATTAAGGCTGTATGTAGCCTTAGCTGTGAGGGCAGACACCTTCTGGCAGTGCCAACTTCAGAAATCACTGGAACTCTTCACAGGTTTCGGTGCAGACGTGCGGCTCTCATTCAGAGCACACCTCAATAATACATTCTCTGCTCAAACACACTTCCATATCATGCCCTGTATCTGCAGGCTGTGCCTTAATCAGAAGGCTCTCATCAGTACCTAGAGCTATATACTGAGAGAACATGCTAAGAGTCCAATGCAAAAAGTTTGACCTTCAGATTTCATGGAGGGAGTGGTCTTTTGTCTGTATGACATGTAACAGCTTCTGCACATGGTGTGAGACTTTGGAGGAACTGAAGAATAATTCAGAAAAGGAAAACCTTTTTATCATTGTAGTAACAGCCCATATGGATAAGCAACGCCCTTCTCAAAGTCATATGGTATGTACAAAACATCCTGTTTCATTTGCTTGTTATTTTCTTTTTCTGATGTCCCCAAGTCATTATTCCCTGATGTGCTACGTTGAGAATAAATTATTTCTACAGCATTCCTGTAAGAAAACTAATTGAGAGTACTAAACTAATGGATATTTACAATGAGGCTTTAACAGATGAAAAACATAGCAGACTTTGGTATGTACACAGGAGGCTGAGGTATCAGATGACGTTCTGCAACTGAGATGATTCCAGCACAGACCTGCAGCAGTGCCCTTCCTGGAGCACCTCAATGCAGTGATAGAGATAACCAGCACAGGAGACAGGGAAGATGGCTCTTAAGCTCCCAAAGAATATACAAAGATGTAAAAGGATGGCAGCCGGGCCCAAAACATACCATGTTTTTACAAACATTTGGAGGAGTGGAGGACGCCCATGTAATGGGAGAATAATAAGTATCTGTTAAGCAACCCAGAATAATACTTAATGAGAATGTATAAATCTGTACATTGGGTATAAAGATCATTTAAATATGTAGAATAAGATGTGTTGCTAAAAAGATTTCAGTATGAGATTGAAATACAAAAGGATGGTTATAAGATGTGTAATTGTATTAAATAATGTGGGACATAAGCATGATGCAAATGGTATGGAATAAGTCATGGAGATTGTATTGGGTGTGGCTGGGATGGGGTCAACCTTCCCATAGCAGCTCTCAGTGCTGTGCTTTGTACCTGTAGCTAGAAAGGTGTCAGTGTCACACATGAGTATTTTGGCTACTCCTGAGCACTGCTCCCACAGCATCAAGGCTGTCTCTCCAATATCCCCCCCCACAGCCCTAAAGGCCAGTATGCTGGGGGTGGGCAAAAGGCTGGGAGAGGA
>QWTY01034497.1:0-24509 GCA_008033365.1 Pseudorectes ferrugineus
TGCATTCAATGTACATTCCTGTTCCTTGATGGGAAATATTTTTTATGACATTTAAAAGAGACTCCTGATGTAAGTCATACGTGTAATAGAAATTACCAAGCATTTTTTGTGGTTCTGTAAATTCTTAATATTTTGTGTTTGCTAATTGTTTGGGCAAGGTAACGAAGTGTCTGGAGTGAGCAACAAGGCCCTTCCTGTGGGTACTGGTGTACACCACTAGTGTGGCTCACAGGTGACACACAGGTCCCCAGCTGCCCAGCACGAGCAAGACGACACAGACAGGCAGAATGATGCACACAACCTGCCAGCAGCTACCTGCTGTTCACATCCCAAACACCTCTGGGAAGAGAATGGCAACGAGCAGTGTGTGCTGTTAGCTCACCATGGAGGGAACTGTGCCTCTCCTGCAGAGAGTGAGTTAGCCACTTCATCTCTCCTGCTTCCCATGGACCTTCTCCCACGTGAGAGGTGTCTGAAGAGCATCCCCAGAGCATTGCAAAGCTGTCAGACTGCTTTGAGCCAGAACACTTTATCCATCCATGTCCTACTCCACAGCCCCTGTGCAGCCGGGCCATTTCCAGCTGATCTGCTGGTGCCGCTGCAGCAGCAGTGGGTGCAGTCAGGGGGGAAAGAATTCGTGGGTTGCAGGGGGAGCAGAAGTGCCCCACAAAGGCCAGAAGTGCAGGGATGTACCACACCAGCCCAGCCAAGCACAAGGCTCACCACGTTCCTGTGCAGCAGCACTCCTCGAAAACCTCAGGCAGAGTGGGTCAGCACACGTGCAAGTCACCACAGAAAGAAGTAAAAATCAATTTTGTCTTCGTTGTCTTTTTTTTTTTTTTAACTAGCCAGGTGGCAACCTTATTGTTCTGCCAATTTACGAAGCTGGATTGAGGAACCAGCTGAGATCTCTCAGCCAGAAAACCCCGTTGGCAGCTTTTGGCACTTGCTCCTGGCCAACTGCTGGCACAGGGAGCACTCTTGAACTTGTGAGAGAGTGGCCTGATTACAGCAAGCAGCTCTGCAAAAACTCCACATTGCATCAAGTAGTGTCTGGTCCTAGAAGCCCTCAAGGTCAGCTGAGGGGAAAAGATAACTATCTTTTTCTCTCTGCAGGTTTAAAATGTTGGTTTTTTTCTTCTTCTCCAGAGAAAAAACAATCCACTGTTTAACAATTCATATTTATTTATTACGATTTCTACTGTTTTTCCTTCATTTCTGAATGCATACATACACGGTGCCTGGCTGTGTATCCAGCAGTTCTAAGTTTGACTTTAACCCACCTGCTGCCATGTGAGTGTTGTTATCAATGGCATCCCATGGAAGTCACTGTTTCTACAGTCAGCTTTCTAAAACACGGGTCATAATGGTAGAATTTACCAAGAGGAGAGCAGCAATACTGCAAGATAAATGTATTTCCTAGTTTTATATCTGGATGAAAATAAAATTAACATTTAATGGTAATTATTACGCATTTCCATCTCCCGTCACAGAAAGATCCTGCTGTTTTGTCTTTTGCAGTTCCACACCCTCTCCTACTGATGCTACACACAAAGCATTTTACCATTAATTACATTTCTCTCTCAATTCCTAAATGCAACTAGCTTTAATTTAACCGATGTTTTGTATTATTTGGTTTTCTCAGTTCAGTAGTTTACTGCAGTTATCCCATTCAGATCAGAAGTGCCAATATTGTTGCGTTGAAAGCTGCCAATGGCATGTCTGATGTATAAGCTTTCAAAGCCTCCTCAAGGAAACTGCAGTCTTTCAGTTCTGAAAATTAAATCTCTAAGGGCCATGACAAATTTGAGATACCAGGGGAAGGCATCATCTAAGGTAGGGCTTAGACTTAGATCTATATCTATACTGATTAAAGTTTTGATATTCATACTAGTCTTTATGTCTTCAAATTACTCATGTGTACATGTATTAGATGCACAGAATGATCTCCTTTGTTTTGAACATGTTCAGAAGGCTGTACATAACTATGCATTTCTGTTTAGATGAAAAGCCACCACCTTATGAAAGAATTGGTCTCTCCTCTCTCCTCCCTTTCCCCAAAGTCTCTGACCTATAAGGGCTCATATTCTTATATTTACTCCTTACAAATTTTTCGTTTTGGGGTCCATAAAATTTGCGTCTGTTTATCTCAAGAAGAAGCAAGATCAGGTCTGTTTACTCATCCTCATGGCTTGCACTTCTTTTACCCATCTGTTAGGTGGTTTGTAAGAGATCTATACCTACCAACCACTGCTTGTGGAAAGCTACATTTTCCTGGTTTACTCTTTCTGATTCTGGAGTTTATGAAAAGCCTTGCACTGCCCAGGGATAGCAACATCAGTGGCTCAGATTAATTCTTTTTGGTCTTTAGCCAATCAACCAGCTAATTTTGTCACTTGGCTAATTTAGTGATGTGCCAGCAAAATCCATAATTACAGCTAAAAGTATTTGTACTTCTATTGCTCGCTAAGCTAAGGTGACTCCATGAATACCATGTACTCCTTCTGCCCTTCAGTCCAGAGGAACACATTTAATAAAAAATGTGGAAGTGGAATCTATCATCTATTCATTTAAAACTTCTATTGCTTTTGTTTTTTCTTAGCAGGACATCAGGCCATATCCTACTCTGAGTTACACAGGAAGATACTTAAGGAAAGGATTTTTTTTTTCCCCCTGGTTAGGAAATATAG
Organism: Pseudorectes ferrugineus; assembly: GCA_008033365.1. NCBI lineage: Eukaryota > Metazoa > Chordata > Aves > Passeriformes > Pseudorectes > Pseudorectes ferrugineus. Next base: position 2,691 of record QWTY01034497.1, read on the forward strand.
CTTGCAAGCAGACTGTTTTAGACAGAATTTGAAATCCAGCTGAGTTAAATCTCTGTTAAATGGGGGGAGAACATACCCTTACATATGGTGGCCTTACTGAGACATGATACTTTGTGATTTAGATGTTCTTCATGGGAGAAAGTATGATTTAAGGGATGCTTTACTAAGTTTTTCCCTGTTTTTAAATGAGTAAAAGTTTCCAATAAAATCTTCCATCAAAACAAAGAAATGTCATTTCCATAAGAACCTTTTTTGGAAGACAGGATTCAAAAGGCCACAGCCCAACTATGAACCTCATTAGAGTGTCTGTTTCACATGAGATCCACCACCCTCCCCATCCCACCTCCATCATCACCAAAAATGGTTGCACGTAGGACAGAGCTATTTCCCCAATCATTATGGCAAGGTTTCCAATTGAAAATGTTTGATACAAACTTAGCAGTCAGTAAATTAAGAGCTTGGCCGTTTGCTAAAATGCTCCATGAATTTCTTAAGACTTGATAGAACTGCTCAGCACTTTGAGTTGGCACCTGTCAACTTCTAGTAATCAAAACCAAACCTCCAAAAACATTCGACTGCTTAAAACAGAGAAAACATGCCAATATCTGGTGGCTTTTTTCTTTTCTTTGCTGCTCTGTGGGTGATAATTCCTCTTTGCCCTTCTTAGTAAGTGCAAGCCTGAAAGAGAGAGGCAGGCAAAAAAAGAAGAGTGTCTGGGGAGGAAGGACTGGCAGGGAAGATCCCGCAGCACGAGCCAGGAAAGCACAGTTCCTCGGGCTGAAGCCAGAAGCAGCAGGTTTGGTACAGAATTAATCCCTGAGTACCTTCTGCTGCCACTGGAAGCATTATGAAAGTGCTAAGGGCTGCACATGTTCACAGGCTGCTTCCCCAGCTGCTTTGGGATTAAAACCTAGCTCCAAAACACACGGGATGCTGAAGCGTGCTATGTCCACATCTGCAAAGAGCACTGGGGGCTCGTGCTGGTCTGCCTGGGGGGCTGGAAAGCACCGCTCCTTAGCCAGCATCTGGGGCAGTGGAGCAGAGAGAGCTTGTGACTTGCCAGGGGTTTGGCAGCTTGCCATGGGGAGAGAGAAGAGGGGTGAGAAAGGCCTCACAGAAGAGGGAAGCAGAAATAAGGACCAACAGAGGACTATAGAGGAGGGCAGAAAAGCACCTAGAGTCTGAAAAGGAAGAGCTCCAACTTGTTTGCATTGCTGACTGACTCCATTTGGAAGCTTAGCTGTCATTATGAGAATTGGATCAGAAACAATTCTGGAAGATGATGATATTTACTTGCCAAGCCAATCCCTATCACTTACTGTCAGTGCCAGCTCCCTCAGCTCTCAGAAATAGCCTTCTCTAATTTTCTTTAGGCTGGAAGCAAATACCAATTCAATAGGAGTTGTGGGTTCTCAGCACTTTTCAGGAGTAAGCATTAGACACATGCTGAACTTAAAAACTGACACATAAGTCAAGATGGTTTTTTTTCAGTATTCTGCCTTCTCTGGAAAACAAACACTTGTAATACAAAACTGTGCATCTCACTTTGATAGTTTATTTTATTTACCCATGCTGATGCTCCAGGTAGTTCTAATAGGCAGAATTTGACATGGGTTTTTATGGCACATCATTTCTGGCGGAGCTGTGATTGAAGTGACACAGCAGGCTTCCAAAGCACTCACTGAGGTACACAGACTTCACACAAACTCATTGTGGGTACAGGTATGGACAGATTTTCAGTGACACCAGAAGCATTTATCCTCTTTTAGCCATGCCTTGTGACCTTCCCCTTTCTGATTCTGCCAATTAGAGGTGCTGTCTGTGTGCCTTTGTATGCTCATCACTAGAGATTCAGATTTTCATCATAATGACAGTGGTGCTAATGTCAAGTAAGTACATAAATAAAGAAACCCAGTGAAGCCTTTATGGGTATGGTTTATACTGCAAACAAACTCACTGTTACTCACTAATTGTTTTCTTTCTAGAAAGCTTTACATTATTCACATAACCTGTTTATTACCACAGCATGTGACTGTATCTACAGATGATCATAACTCTGCCTGTGGTCAGTGGAATTTACAGGATTTTACTGGTACGGAATCAGCACAAGATCTTATCACAGAGTGTTGACAGATTTACCATGGCAGAACCCCCATGCATTACGAATCTCTAAAAGCAGAGGGACATATGCAATACTATTAGGATCTTGGTATATTGACTGAAGAATGTATTTAGCCCTAAAACATATTTCAGTCTTTAATCTTAAGTACATGTTTTAGTGCTTAGCCCTACTGTCTTCCATAGCCCTGAGTCATGTATTTAAGCAAATACCTTGATTAGTACAGTCCTATGCTACGTCAGGCATTTGAACTAATCACAGCTACTCCAATTAAATTAATGCACTAGGTAAATGGCACTTACCTTTATGAACATAATGAATATACTGAGCAATACGTACTGGAGGATAATAACTGGCTAGCAAACACAGTCTGTGGGACAACTTGTGAAGGAAGTCTCATGTTTCTGTAACATACACCCTGTTGCTTTTTGGTTTTATTCATGTTCTTCAAGTAACATTATATACTAGGTAGGATAAACATACATCTGGAAATGGCATTTGTCAAGTCAGAAACAAAAAGAAGAAAAAGGGGGGGTGAAGTTCTATTGCCAGTGAGATATTTCATGTAATAACTGTAAACAAATCTAGGTGTAACAAGACAGGGTGTAACAAAAAACAAGGGGGAAAATGAACTGTATATTTCTACAAGGAAGAACAATGTTTTTATCTCTTTCCCCACCTTTTTCATAATGACATCAACATACCATTTGCCAGATATCGATGGTTTTCTTTTTTCTACATTCAAAAGTTTCACTGGATTTACATATTTGATATAATTTATGCAAATAACATTTCTCCAATAGTCAATACATTTTACCTCTTGGATAAGGAAACCGTCTAAACCGAAGTATTTCAAACTATAATATAATCAATGAATATTCAGGCACAATATTTTAAGGAGTCTAATTAGGGACTTCTAATCATACTTTATTGTTACCAGCCAAGCCCTGCCAACTAGCATTAATGAAACTCAAACTTCAGATGCTTTACTACCAACCCTGGAGTATGCAGGAATTAATTACCACAAGTAGCCTACCGACTAATGTGTCCTGAAATGCATCAATAAACTTCTAGCCCAGCAGGATTCTGTATTTTCACTGTCCCAGTGGAGTCAATGGAAAGTAGTCTTCAGGATGTTTATCTTAAGTTTTTCCACCTTCCCTTTTTTTTTGGTGAATTTTAACTTTATTTTTCCTTTCCCTCTGCTATATTCATTTGTATTCTATGACATCTGTTCCCCTATCTATTTCCTTCCTAGGTCAGTCTCCTGATGCTGCAGTAATAGCTCATGAAACCTGACATAAACCAAGAGAACTTCATAAAAACCAGAAGACAAACCTTTATGGTTCCAGTTTGGGATTTGGGCTGACAATGCCAGTTGTACTTCAGGATTTTCTTTTCCAACTTCCTTAATCTCTCACTTTTCTTTTCCCTCCCCGCCCCCCCACCCCTACTTCTCCTTTCTCAGTCTTCTTATTCTGTCTCCCAGCTTCTTGATTATTTCACTTTCCTTTTTCTTTCCTCCCTCTGCTCCAATGCCTTTCATCTCTCCTAAACCATCTTGCAGTTCCCCAGTCCAATTCTACCCCTCACTGTTCTAACCCTACTCCATCACTAACCTTTTTCCTCATCTTGCTTTCAAAGTCTCTTTGACTCTATCTACGCACTTAGAATATTTTCTTGCCATCACTTTGTCAGTCTTCAGGCAGTATGTACCACTTGGCATACAGCTTAGCAGATAGCATCTTAGGTGGCTAATTTTGCAAAAGAGGACGTATTTCCTGCTCATAATCAAAATCCCAGTAACTGGGATGTTTTCTACTGTGAAAGTGACAATAGAGGCTCTGTTAGAGACAGCGGAAGAATTTAGTGGTTTGTTTGGTTTCCTGAACAAAACAATCTCATTTAATAGTTCTGATAAATCATACAAAGATAAAAAATGCCAGTACTTTATGGGAATCAAAGACTTTACTTGCAGGTAAAAGCCACAGATGTGTACAGCTGTGACCTCATTTTACATATTTTTTAGCCTTTTTCTACTGTAATAATGAACCAGTATGAAGCCATATTCCACTGGAAAGACTGCGGAAAGAAAAGAGAGAAGAAAAAAAGAAGAGGATATAAATATAAAATCAGTGAAACAGTAAAATAGTTTAAAAGTATCTGTTGCTTGTATGCAAAAGGATCCTCTAGATAGGAACATAGTAAAAGAGAACTACAGTGGCTTTCCAAAGGGGCACATAAGGAAAAAGCTGAGGAAAGACAAAATAAAGGTGCTGCTCCTGCAGGAAGGGAAGCGGAACAGCACCCTTCCAGTAATTGAAGGTTCACCTAATCAATTACCTGTAGCTGGAAGAGGCCAAGACCTGGGGCTAAATTAACCTATCCAACCCCTAGATGGGGCCTGTCACACCAGCTGTAGCTGCTGGTGTGTCCAGAGAGACCAAAGCCATTCAAGGCAGCTCGTAGTTCAATTTCCTCTGTCTCTTCAAGTGGCCATGGTATTCTTTATTTTCTGTCTTAAAACTGTTGGGTAGCAGGTGGTATATACTGTTAAGCTGTTGTCACATCTCATCCCAAAGCTGCTGGTATTTCACTGACTGATAAAGTGTGACCCTTTAATTCAAAACTTCAGGGACAAGTATTGATAGCACTTTATCCTATTAGGCAATCTACCACTCAGAAGAAGATACTGTTCATTATAAATAAGGTTATCAGAATCTAGTCCACAGAGTAGTGAGGTAAAACACATTACTATACTAAAAGTGTTAGTTTTATTATCAGTTTTGCTATGCAGGTATTGACAGGTTGCTGTGATAACACAAGAAGTCCAGCGCTTGAGAAGAGCAAAGAAGAATTACAGAGTAGGTGCATACTGTTATTACAGGGGTGAAGGGAACATGGCTGCAAAGAGTTCAGGTAGAATCTTTATGTTGTTGGAAGAGATAAAGTCTTCAAAATGACAGAAAATAATTGCCTAATAAAGAGTTATAGTACTGCCCTAAGCTGCAGAATGAAACAATTATTTTTATGTAGCTCTTCGTCTTTAGAATCTTAAATCCTCTGTTGTTCTCTCATCTTTCCCTTGATCTTTGCAGACATTTCCCCGTACATTTAACAAGTATTTTTTGTTTGTTTTCTCTCCCCCCAGTGCTTTCTCTATGCCTCTGTGTGACTCGCTGCTGCAGTGTTGTTACCTTTCTGGCTGTAACATCGCATCATGGGCCAGATCATTGCAGGCATCTGTTATCCGGCGCGGCTGACACATTAACCTACAAATGCCCCCCGCGCTCTCCATTATTCTCACAGGTCAGCACAGTTCATTGGTATCCCGTGATAGATGATGCAAAAGGAGAGGAGATTAGAGCATCAGGAGACAGGAGAATGACTCTGAATCTGATTAGTTTAGGCAGAAGGGATTTCATGTGATCCTAAGATGCAGCTGTAGTATAGAACAAGAGATACTTCTTCATGTCTGTCATAGTGACTGCAAAATCCCAAACGAGCAGAGACACTGTGGGCAGTTGCTCATTTAATTAACCTGCCCTGACTATCAGGTTCCAGGGTCTAATGTCATTTGATAGAGTTTTCACTTTGCTTCTTAGATGAGATCACCCATGGAGACAGTGTGTAGGCTGGATCTAAACTGTATTTCACGTGCGAGCCCAAACGCAGCTCACCTCCAAAACAGCCTGCATGTCTCTATTTATCCAGAGTGCAGCAATGGAGAAGTGAAAGCTCCAGCTTTTTCTGTCTGCTGTTCAGTATCATGGCTGCAGCCCTGGTAAACCTCTCTTCCTCATCATGACAAATATTTCCAGGTGTGCCCTAACAGGCTATGGTGCCTCAAGCACACTGTGGTGAGCACAGGGGCTGGACAGGTAGGGAAGCACTCGAGACACAGCCACCAGTCTTACAGCCTAAGTTTTACGTTGGAGGATAATTGCAGGTTCAAATTCCTAACCTTTCTTCCTAAGGATTTTTAAAATACCATGCTTTATAAAGTGTTAAGACTCACACGCATATACCCCTACCTCTAATATGAAATGGGAAATTTCATATCCTGTCAAGTTAGCAAACTGTGAGTTGAAACTCCCTTGTGTTGGGAAATAAAGCGTAATAGCCAGTTCAGTCCCCTCCCAATTGCTGCTGAAAAACTTAAGCACTTTTGAGTGGATGCAGCAGCATAGAGTACTTACTAAACCTACACACCTATGGAAGTCTTAACATTCCCGATGTATATTGTGCTCATATTGTGTCTTTTAAAATTAAGAACACTGCAAGTAACAGATTTGCAGTATAGCTGTCACTTGCAACATCTCAATGAGAGAGTTTTTTTTCTCTATTTTCCTGATTAGAAAAAAGAAAACAGTGCAGCTGAATGAAGAATACAAATCAGACAATTTAGCCTACAAATTTTACCCAAACTTACTCAATGTGTACTTTCTGCTTTTAGAATACTGATAAGAAGATAAACATTTCCCGAGTATATTCACGATCACTTCTCTGGGTCATTTCTTAGAGTATTTAAAATTCACTATTCACTCTGTCCAGTTTGCCACTGATCAGTGAAAGCACACAGCACCTTGTCTGTTCTCTGACATCTTTTCTCTGATGAAAAAAAAAAGTTTTTGGATATTTCAAAAAATTTAGTTCTGCACATGGTAATGCTCACTTGGTAAATTCTTTCTACAGCTATACATGAAAATAACGTTTCTATTACAAAGACAGTTGACAAGAGAGCCTAATAATGGGAGCCAAAGTGCATTAGTTTTTGCAGAAATACTCTCTGAAAGTGATATTCAATGTTGCCCCAAATTAAGAAAACAAACTATCCCATATTAAGGGAGAGGTCTGGCTCTGGCTAACAACGTTCTGTGATAAAGGCAATCTCTGTAGCTGATTGCCAACCAAGTACTAAATTTTCCCAATGATTGGTTAGTGAACTAAATATGGATTACTGACTATTCAGAAGGTTTGAGGTAGCTTTTGTTGCCACAAAAAAACCATTACAAAGATTACAATAGGGATTGGAAACTTTCCAATCAGGCTTTTTGTGTCCTGCAATGTTTTGTTAGGGATTGATACTTTAACCCTTGCAAAGAAAAGACAAAATGCCACGTTATGTGAACACAGAACCACAGTAAGAAACAAGAAGGTCATAGATTCATAAAGGCTACAGACAAAATCTTTAAAATCTGAATAATACAATTCTAGGCTCATTGATTTTAATGGACTTTGGATCAGGCCATTATTTCTGTTGTGATGACAATATCTGTATAATATATTCATTTTTACAATCATGACAATGAGTTACTGTTTGATAAGTGCTTCTAATTTTAAAGGAAAAAAATATGTCACTAATTAAAGATTATTCCTTGGCATTAATTTTATAAAGTGTGTCATAAAACTCTTTTTCAAATTAAAAAAGAAAATCTAGGCCAACAGAGTGCCAATGAAGAATTTGATATGAGTTAACAACCCTGCCGAAAGACGAGGAGGAGACAGCTCAACTCCCCATTTAGTTTTAACTTCATACTGATCAACCTTTTCTTAATGGTGCCATCTCAAAATACATCATCCAAAAATATGTTTCAGCTTCACTGCAATCCAGATTTCTGGCTCTCACAAATAATTTTTCTGTGCCAGGCTGATAGTGCAAAGGACTAGTATAAAACCATTTACCTCTTTGTCAGCCACTTTTTGTTGACAACAGTTGAAAGACACGTTTCTTGGGTTTTTAAAAAATTTTATCTTGTTACCTGAATTTATACTGGTTAGAATCTCAACTACCTGATTTATTTTTGTGAAGCAGGAGAAAAACATGACTCTCATTCCATAATTTCTCTACCCAAATAGGTGTGCCTCTTTTCCACACCTGAGAACCACAAAGTGAAATGTTTAATGCAAGTCAAAATGGCAAAAAACAACCAAAAAATAATTTTTTTGAAAAAAGAACCAAGAACCTGAGGATCTTTGCTATTAGAACTATTAATGCCAGAGAAAGAATCAGAAAAATTTGAAGGCAACTTTAGAACTGTTGCTAGTCTTATTATATTTATTTGGCAGAAGGAGAAAAGATATGTACATAGATGATTCACTGGACCACAGTCTTTCTGTGACAGCATCACTTAAAGGCAGGATTCAGGTCAATTGCCCCCAAATCCATTGATCCTAGTTATGGGATTGTATGAAGAAGGATTAGCAAGTTACAATTTCAAATGGGATTTAAAATTTATGATGTCTTGGAAATTTCTCTGGGATTTTCATATTACCCTGCTTCCCAATGCAAAACTCAGCCAAGGCATGGAGAAGCCACTAGCCTCGTTTGCTACATCCAGGGGATATTGGCTGGAGGGAACAGGGAGCAATAAGCTCAATGGTCTTTCCTGATTAATTTCAAGACTAAGAAACCTTCTGAGGAGGGAATCAAATCTGAATAAATCCCAAATGCTAAATCTGTCTTATGGAAGCAAACACAGGGCCCTAAATCCAGATGTTTTCCATTAATGCAACCAAAGAACTTCATCTGACAGCTGGATCACAGTGAAAAATGCCTATGGATATAAGTAAGAGGAAGCTAATTGTGTTCATTTAAGTAATATGAAGTGTTGGTTTAAGTAATATGAAGTGTTGGTTTAAGTAATAGGATGATAGAATCATTTGTGCTTGTTCTAAGGATGATTTCAAGGAAGCAGGTACACAAGAAAGCATCCTGTTCATTTGGGTCTGCTGATCTTTCAGCTCAGGTGGTAGAAGCAATTGCCATGCTTGCCATACTGTTACATTTCCCCAGTGCATGGAAGGGAACACCTCGTTCTTTCTGAGCTGCACTGTCTGTTTGAAAGAACAGAGAACATAATACAAGGTGGAAGTACCACCTTTTGGTCACCAAAATAAAAATCCACGGCAGTAGAAAGAGAAACCAAACTGTAGAGATTTTAAGGAGCTCTAAACCAGCTTAATGAAAACAAAACAAAACAAAAATCAAACGAGAAACAGAGAAAAACACTTTCTTTGTGGGGACATTGACACCATCTGGAAAAGTTACTAAGAGTGCCAGCATATTTCTTAGCTGTACAGAGAAGTAACCTAAATGTACATCGGAGTCTGTGTGTTCACACTCGCATAATTTAGCCACAAACACGAGGGATTTTGCTACTACCTCTTGTGCACATGAACAAAGATGTGTACATGCATATATTTTTCTACATAAACTCTTAATGTCAAGGATGGAGAACAAAAATAGTGTGTAGGCTGTAATTCAATGGCCATTTGCCATTCTTTTAGTCTTGAGCAACTTTGCATGGATTTAATCACTGCTAACTTCAATACCCACAACATACCGTGAAAGTTATTAATTTTTTCTTTCTCAGACCACAGAAATGAAGATTTCCACATCTGTTGTTTACGTCTATGGTGATTTATGTAGAAACTAGAGAGTCAAAAGACAAAAAAATATACACAAAAAAAGCACATACAGTATAAAACACATAGGATATCTTGTCTAGCCTAAAGAGAAATGGCAATTTTCCACCAGAACTAGTGAATTAGAAATTCTGATTTATTGATCTTTGAGGTCAGATGTAAATATTTTCAGTTGGCTTGTTGATTTTTGTTGTGCTTGTTTTGTTTTCCGTTGCCCTTTTGAATTTATGGAAGGTAAGGTCAAAGTGTTAATGCATTAATTCAGTCAGTATTAAAGAACCCATTTTACATCTTTCTGAGCATCCTTCGAAGCTGACATTCTGTTTAATATCTGTATCAGTCATCTCTGGAAAACAATGTCATGGTGAAACTTTAAACTGCCATATGATAGCAGGCAGTTGTGGTCCTGTTTTTCACTTTAGCAGAGTTTCACTAGGAAAGGATAAGAGGAGAAAACCCTGAAGGAGAAAGAGATAAGTTTGCTTTCTTGAAAAAATGTCCTTTATTAAAGACTCAAGCTTCAACAAATCTGATGGAATTAAACTTGAGCAGTGTGAACATCACTATTTTTTATGGCTTGCAGCAATTTCCAAATGAAAGGCAGGTAACTAGTATAATAGGCTTATATCTGATATTCTGGCTTTTTGCACACCAAGGACTTAATTATCAGAGGACATGTAATTATGAGGTCCATTTTCCTGTAATTTTAGTCTTTTCATGCCCAAATCACTATGTCCTTTCAGACTAGTTGCATGACATTACTGTATTGTAATCCTTAGGTACCATATTAAACAAAAGCAACATTATTACTGGTTTACAGTTGGTAAAGCAAAATTGTTCCCATGTTTCCAAGGTGTTTGTTTCTCTTAAGTGCTTGGATTTGCAAAATTTTCCACAAAAAGAAGAAAAAGCAACTGTAATCTCCCTCTCAAGACACGATTTTTGCTTCAGTAAAACTTTACTAAATACATTTTAATGTCCACATTTTGTGTTTGTCTATATACACACATATTTACTTATATTTCTATTTATGTAAGCCCTATACACACATAGATTTATAAATCAACAGTATTTTGACTCTATTGTGCTTCTCAGACCATTGATTCAGATTGAAAAATACTACTTGATATTTCTTAGAGTGAAATTCATCGTTATGGGATGGTCTACAAACTACTTGAGGCTCGCTTATTTCAGGGTTTAAGTAGCACTTCAGTGATGCATTGCCTTGTACAGATAGAATTTTACCTTTAAAGAACATTCCACGTCTTTTCCTGTGATAGTTTAACTGTGCAGTAGGACTGTAAGTGTTTTGTGAGATAATACTGTAAAATTTGATGTTTCCCTCCTTCTCAGTTATATATATTTTTATTCTGAGTGGACTCTTTTCCTATTTGAAAGAAGAAAAAGGGGGAGGATTTTAAAGCAAAACATAGTCTTTTGTTCTTTATATTACCAGCAGTGCTGATAATACAAATCTCATGAGAAGAAGTGAGGTGCAATCTGATCTGTAAAGAAGAGAATCAACCACATTTTTCCTTAATTATGCTATTGTGCATTCCTGATGGTAGAAATATCATGTCATTTTTCAGGAAACGAAATACAGGAACATTCCGAAAGGTGGCTGGTGCACACAAATTTATTATCACCACAGCTGGGCATTGCACTAGGTTTTCTTTTTTCCTTAGAAAAACAAACCAGCTTTTATCTACCATCAGCTTCAAAAAACACTGAATAGATCCTGCAATTCCCAGGGTATACGAAGATGAAATAAGATTAAGATTAGAGAAATGTGTGTGAAAAGGCACTAATTGAAGAACAGGAGCACTGAGAAGAAAGGATTAAACAGATTATAAATCTAATGTATAGGGAATTGCTTCATGCACGACCACGAGTTACACAAAATGAAGTTCTATGTTGTGCAGGGGCTTCTGTGATGACTCAAAAACTCTCAAGACAAAGCAAGAAAGCTTTTTTCCAGTTTTTTTCGTCCTGAATGTATCCAAGCATTGTGCTCCTAACTGATGATATAAGAGGAAGCTGGGTGAAGTGAATTTTAGGTAACCTGTCAGAATTTATTTCCATAAACATAAGTTTATGGAACATAAACATAAACAAATAGTTTCAAGTCCAGATGAGCAGTTTCATTACCTATGTAGCTTTCTGTCTAATGATCTGTAAAGTTCTATAGTTTTTCTACCTTGCGAACATTTAGATATCAATAAAATATCTTGTACTAGTCCCAAGATTCGTGGACATATTAATAATTATGGGAACAAGATCTTGATGAAAATTGGTTTCAGCTATTTTGACAGCGAGGGGTGTTTCTGAGAAACTGTTCAGGACATCTTTAAAACTTAAGACATTTCCTTCAGGAAGCAAATTTCATGAAAGTCTAGATGCGTACTATCCTAAAAAATATCAACTGCCAAAAATAAATAAATGACCTGGCAAACAGTGAAATATAAATACTATGTGCATATACACACCTGCAGAGTAGATAAGCAATATTTATTCTCACTCATATATAAATTTTAGATAAACTGAAATAAACATCCCATGTCAATTACAGATTTACAGATACTGCACTTCTTTCTTTTAAAAGATGATTTTTTGCAAATCATGCAGAATGAGAACACAGAATCATGCACGCAGAGAAAGCAGTAGCAGAAAATACCCAGCACATAATTTATTTCAGCCTATTTTGTATAAGCCAGAAGGTAAAGCAAGTTCATTTACTCTTATGACTACAACGTTGCTGCTGGTATCAGACAGAGTAATAAAAAGTCAGATCCTGATAATACACCCAAACCACCCATGGCATACCAATAATTTCCATACTGGCTAATAATAAACAGATTTTTACACCCTATGACTTTCAGTTATTTACTGTTTTTGCTTGACAATAATTCCTTGATTTGGGCAAGCATGCAAAGAGAATACAACCAAGATACATAAGGAGCAAGTATCCAGAGTCTGGCTCAGGTTAAGGACACTGTGGTGGATAATGATGGTTCAAATGTTATGAAAGACTAGAATAATTAATTAAACCATTAGAAAACAGACTCATGAACATACCATCTGGAAGTGTTATTACATTGTGTGTCTAAATTATTCCCCTACGCTTAGCACAAACCTCTAAGAGTGGCAATTTAATTATACAGAGGGTAAAAATTAAATTCCACAAATGATTGGAAGTCCTCCTCTCCAGTACGGCACTGACAAATCTTAGTAGAACGATGGTAGTTGATGAGTCTATTTCTTATGCCATAAAGATGAAAGAAAGCAATGCCCCTAAGCAGCATTCACTGTGCTGCTTTGCTGTGAAAGCTGCCTGATGAAAAAGACCTGGGGGTGCTGAATCTACTTCAATATACTGAATGAATTAATATTTCGACCATAGTACTATTAAAAGTGCAGCAGTTGCTAAGTGAGGCTGGAGAGGGTAAGGAAGAAGTACATGTCAAAACCTGCTGCTTCACAATTTTCATGCCTGCCCTCCAGAAGAGTTATGAAAGTCAGCCCACTCTCCACACTACAAAATGGATGAATGGGCACCTCAACAACAAAAATCATCTCAGACTACTGCCAGACTTCAAAACAACTTTGAACTTGTTTGGTGTTCGAAGTGCTGCTATTCCTGTTTTGGTTTGGTTGGTTGGTTGGTTTTTTGTATTTCAATATGTTTGTGTCTTTGCCCTTTCTGTTAGAAGTCAAAATGAGAAGCAGAAATAACACAATAGGGTGGGAAAAGTCAGTCTGTTGACAGTTTCGACCTGATTTTCAGATCAGAGATATCAGGGAGGAATAAGCATTGGGTAAGTACCAGAGTGTGTTCCGGAACTTTTCAGGTTCCTTTATCAAAATGGAAGAAACTAAGGACTAAAGCTGTTATAATAAGAACAGGAACACTCACATGCATGCGTGTGTTACTCTTGCAAAAGGGCTCTGATTTGGGTCTTGTTTTCATATGTGAGTCTCATTTCAGGGGTGATGACCTGAACAACAAAAAGAAAACCACCATCATCAAATGTGGTTCCCAAATGGCATTCTCTAGATACAGCTTTGTCTTGTTAGGCTGACGTTATAGGTGGCACTTAAAGCCCATCCTGTCTTTACCAGAAGGTGCATTTGTTTACTAGGGAACAATGGGGAAACTTGGTTTGATAGTACCCTTGCTTGTAAATGTACTTCACTGTATTCCTGTATTATTTGTTGTTTCTAAAGATTCTGAAGAACTAATTCAGTGCCGTAAATCACTCAGGAATAAGGAAGGAATTTCACCAGCAGTGTAAAATTTTAAATATTTTAGACTTAGTTTCTGCAGGTCCACATATTTCTCTTATACATATTATTACTCATTTCAGATTAAGTGTAAACTAAAAATATTTTGGTTGAGTGAAAAGGTATTGCACTACCTGATTTAAAATTCAACCCACCAATTGACTTAAATACATTATAAAAAATTAATTGTGCGAGCTACAAATTTTTTTGGGGGAAAACTTTTCAAATTTTCTGTAAACAAGGCAAGTGTCAAGTGAGATTTTTTTTTTAATAAAAGTGAGGGGTTTAGCTTGATTCTCTAAATAATCCCAGTTCAACAAGTTCTTTAAAAAAAAACCATCTACAATAAAAAAGTGTTGAGTGAAGAAATGGAAGAGTGCAGGAGAGCAGTGTGTACGGAGACAGAGAATTGTTAGCCTCCCCACACTCTACTGAACAGATTTTTAGCAGCCTAAAAAGTCCAATTTAATTCATGGTGTGCAAAAGCAGAACAGAACAACAAAGACTGTCTTTCACAGACATGAGTTTGTATAATTGCACCTTATAATGGCTCCCCTGCAACTGCCCCTTGGAGCTGGGTCTGTTTGTTTACGTTTGCTGGTTGTTTTTCAGAAGGAGCTGTAAAAGGCATAATCACAGCAGCAACACTAACCAATGCTATTAACTCTGCTTTGTAAACCCTTGATGCAGCTCTGACACTCAGTCTTACTAACTACATAGTAGAATTTAAGCTGGATCATTTAAATAATGATAAAGCTGTCAAGACTGATGTGATTTTCTTCTTGAGCAATTCACCTTCTATTACGGGTTTTATTGTACTTTATAGTGGGCATCTGTAAATCTGAGGATCAGCTTAGCTCCCTAATTTACACCCATTGCACGTACTACATGGTTTTAACTGACTTACTTTAGAAGGATTCACAGTAGTTGCTAGGAAACCTTCCTGTGTTCTTTTCACTTCTTATATAGCATTAGCTTTTCAATTGATAAGGCTGTACCTTTAGGTACAGAGGGATTTAAGCAGAATCAAACAATGACAGTAGGACTGCAGCATAGATAAGCAAAAAAAAAAGGCGGGGAGGGGGCGTGCAAATCCTTGTTCTTTGTACAGGTAATACAGAGGATTAGAGCAAAAGAAAGGACATTGCACATTTCCATGAATATTTTTAAAAGATATTCTGCATCATATTAAGAAAAGCCTCAAAACAAAACTTCTTATTATAGTTTAAAGTTTATAAATTTGTAAATGACTGTAGCAGAGAAGCCATTTCATTGTGCTACATTTGTTAGGTGGCATGCCTTCCCGGGGATAATTTCCAATGGTAATGTTGTAAAGCATTTTTCTGTATGAGGGAAGGCATAACTCCCATGCAGCTTTAAGGACGTAAATGTTCTTGCCAGAAGTCTCTCTCTTGCAAACACATTTCCACTAAGATAACACAGTTAAGTCATACTTTTTTCTGCTGAAATAGTCTGATAGATGTCCTCAGGTTAGCAGACATACAAGCCTATGTGAGAACAACATAGAGACAGGTAGAGACTGGAGAGATAAAAGAAAACTTTACCCTTATCTACTGTAAACTGCATTATCTTACTGCTTCTCATCTCTACTGGGATAAAATAGTCTCTTTTTCATTAGAAACCTTTTCCCAATCAATTCAAGTATACAAATGTGTATCTGATGCACAGCAGTAATTATATTACTTTCAGATGCAGATTTTCCACTATGCCATGTTTTTCTTCCCCAAAGAATCCCATCTCTTTTCAAAAGTTTCAGATGTTATTTGAGTAGAGAAACTGTGAAGAGCCCACGACACTCCTCCATCTGCATACCTTCCTGTTCCCACCACATCCAGGTGCCTCATTGTCCTCAAAGCCTGATGGTGGCATTCAGCCAGGATCCTAGTACACTCAGCAGTCTGAAGAGCACCACAACCATCTTCTAAGAGGCCTCATAGTAAATGTATAAATAGTGGAAGATAATTTTTTCCCCCTTTGCAATTGAAAGAGGAAACATAATTAGAGTTGCCTTTTCTATGTCTTTTTTATCTGGGACACCTATAAAACTGTATGTGTTTCTACAGATATTTGCTTTTTTTGTTCCCTACGTTTCTGAAAACCAAATCCAAAACATATTTTTCTTTTTTTTTCTTTTTTCTCCTTTTTTGTCCTATACTGTCCCATAGAGGTTAGAGAGTTTCGTAAGACGACAGACTCGCTTCAGAAAAGAATCTAACTTATTTCTTCCAATAGCCTTACCCAAGTCTCTTGGGTTAGCAAGTCTGGGTTTGCATTAGCACTGTCTTGGGTAGAGTGAGTTTTTTAAACACCTACTTTCTACCAGTCAATATGAAAAAAGGAGAGAAAAGTATTCCCCAGCATCTTGCTTTCAAAACAGCCAAATCTGAGAGCATAAAATCATGTGAAATAAGAAGGCTATCATATCTTCATTCCTAATATAGCCTGAAAAAATAAATATTTCAAACAATTAGACAACACCACAAATAATATTTCATAAGTGAGTCTAAAGTTCATGAAGTTTAAAGGCAAACAGGACAGTGAAAGAAATAGGGCTACACTCCACAGATCATTAACATCAACCAGTAATTCCTGCGCCAAATCCGTATCACCCTTCTTGAAAGGTGAATTTCAAAAGCAAACATCATCTCAGTGGAATTTGAAAACACCTTGAGATAAAGGAGAACCTGCCACCTCCAATCATAAAGAATATCCTTTCCATTTAAAACATTCATCAATTCTAATTGTAAGTTGTGTGATTTAATGTTTTAGTCCTTCTCTTATTACCCCTTTTCCCACTACTGCTAAAGAGTCATTAAAGACTCTTCAGTACTCAATAGAGTCTTAGCATCAAAACATTCATTTATATACTGCAGTGAAGTCATCTCTCAATGTTTTTGAGCCAGCTAAAGGGATGGACTTTTAAAAATCTTTTATTGAAAGGCACTTGATACAATATTTCCTCTTTTTTTGTAACTATTTTCTATAATCCATACAGTCTTTTAACAACCCTTAGAATAGGGACAATAGTTTTATATGCAAAATGGTAATGTCAATTTCTGAGTAATGCAAGTTAAAGTCCCCACCCCATTTCCGAGACAAACTCCTCATTTAAGCATCACAGTGCTGCATAAGCTCCTTTAGCCACAAGATGAGACAGAAACCTTCCTATTGCTGTTGTGAAAGGAAGACTAAGTTTTAAAAGAGCTTGTAGAAGTCGAGTTATGTAAGACATCTTTCATTACTGTATAGCCAAGTATTCGAAGGCCTTACACTGGATATTACTTCTCATTGAGGTGTCTCTTTCTCCTTGAAACAGTAGAACCAACTGAAAAGACAAAAAAGTAGCAAAAGAGCCTCCAAACCAAACAAAACTCAACAATACAAACCTCAGACCTTAAAAGAACAACAGAGCAGCTCTCCATGCAGGATATGCTCTTATTAATTCTCCTAAGGGCCATTCTGAAAGTGGCAGAAGAAACAGTATAGCACAGAGGCTGAGCTCCTCCTGTATCATCACAACTGACTTTGCATTGGATGTTGTCTGTTATTCTTCTGTGTATTTCCAAAATGCCATATGAATAAACTTACATATCACTGATTGATGTTGCTAACAATACAAGACAGAGAAGTGAGGAGGAAAAGGAGAAGCAGGACATACACATCATTTTAAAGACCCAAAATAATTCTTCACTTGAAAAGGAATTCTTGCAATCAACAGATGTAAATTTAGAAAATGAAATTCCCTGGAATATCTACTAAAAGCTACTTTCATCTTTTGGCTAAATAGTTTGAATCACATTTACCTGAAGAGATCAGTGATAAAATATATAGATGAATCTACATTTAAAATGCAGAGAGCAAGCAAAAATCCCCACCAAAACTGATGCAAAACATTATCGAAAATCCAAATTATAAAAAAATTAGGGAAGTAGAAACTAATATACCTAGAGTAAAATTAGCCTGTTTCTAAAACAGACAGAAGTTGTATTAGTTAAAAGTATACAGAAAAGACTGCTCTCACTCAGAACTATGTTTGCAAGGCACTCTGAAAATATACAGAACTAGATTAAACCAGCTCTTATCTACTTTATTCCCATCTTCCTTAGAAGGAGATATACGAGGCTATGGAGTACCGTATTCTTCCAAGAGGAAATGCCTGAGGAATGTTGCTGTACACCTCAAACCAGCAATGACAGACAAAGTCCTTAGATTTTGTATGGAACTAGCTTACGTTATGCACATAAGTACAAGAAGAATCCGGCACCCTTGCTACACAGCTGATTGTTATTTGGCCTACTAAGTGCAAGTAAGTTCGGGTTAAAAGATCAGTGGTGAAGAAGGAACCTTCTATTTAATTTCTGCTTATCAAAACTGCATCACACATTCCATACTTCGCTTTTTTTTTTTTTTTTTTAATGCTGAGTAGAAAAGAATAGTTTAATTAAGTTTTAAAATTGCACTTGAGGAGAATATGACTACTAGACTAGTCTCGGTTCCACATTCTCTACTTCACTTACTACATTACAACACACCAAACAATGAAAACAATATAGAAATCATATTCTTATGTATGATGATAGCTCTCACTTAAAGACTCTACTAAGAGCTCTCATTCAGCCAGTCACGCTGTTTCTATCAATACAAAGGCATATTAGTGCATTAACTCTGCACAAGATACATCTGAAATGCCCAGAGATCAGCAATCCCTTCAACATTACAACCTACATGCTACAGGGGTTAGTTCACTAACCCATTAGTGGGATTCCTTTACTTCCAAATGCCTTTTTGGTCTCTTAGAAGCAAAATTTACGATTTTTCTTTTATTACGATTCATTCAAATTTTTAAGATTACAGATGATTCGGGAAGAGCATAACTTTGATATCGTAATGCTTACTTTTTCCTTTTGTAGTCTTTAAATATCTCCCAGCTGCTCAGCAGATTTCCCATCTTTCACAACTTCTGTTGCATCACCAAAGAATTAACAGAACTTGGCTTTTTTTGTATTCTGCTAGAGTCTCGACAGGTAATACTGCATTCCCCACAGTTCAAGGCTGTCAGATATTAAGAAGTATCCTCAACCTTTGGAGAAATGCTAGTCGTGCCAAAAAATAATAAAAAGAAAGGAAATAGAGAAAGAAAGGCTTCTTGAACAACCAGAGATTAAAAGCACATAGAAATAGGCTGTTGGCATGTGTAAACTATGCTTACACTGCAAGGGCAGTGGTCCTCATGTGCCTCAGTTCCCTCCCTTGCTGTCTCCCCGGTGCTGCTACACTTTGCTGCCCATTTGTAAATCTCTCCACCACCCGTCACCCCATGACTATGGTGCAACACCTCATATTCAACCACAGCTCCAAATGAAGGCCAAACAAAGGCCTTCTCAGCTACTGAGGGCTGACAGATGCTGAAAAAAAGAAATCCAATTCTCATATCCTAGCTCCCATTTATGATCAAAGTGCCCTTCTGCTTGTGAGCATTTCTTGTCAGTCCCTTCAACAGAGCAATATTCTCATCGTCAAATGATACAAGGACCTCATGAGTTTTCGTTTCATCTCCCAACTGCTGTTGCCTCATCCATCATACTTTCACAATGTCTTTGTAACTATACCAAGCTGAAGGTTTTCTCATCCTCAACAGAGAAACAAGTCGAAAGACAGTTTCTACACTATTTTGGGTTTTGTAAGTAAAAGAGGGTTCCAAAACTGAACATAAATGGTCTTCCCTGTCTTCTTTCCTCCTTTTTTCCTCTCCACCCTTCAATGATCAGCTTGCTTAAGCAATTCTTTCTGAAAAGGCCCTCACAGTATGTTTTCCCCTCTCCAACCCTGTGAAGGTTGGAAAACCCTCCACAGCAAGTCAGAAGCAATCTACCAGCACTGTTCTATAAATTAAAAAAACCTCTGTGGCCTTTAATTTTATAACAGCAGCAAAGACACCGCTGTAAAGGTGTTGCTGGTCCTTTCCTCTTTAGACTGCTGAGCCAGACAGGGTACCAGTGGAAATGCTTGTGTACTCAGAAAGGTAACTTCCAAATACATGGAAGGTTGTTGAGGGGGGAAAATATCCTACAAAAATCTGTTGATGCACTTCTCCAGATAGTATCTCTTTCATCGATCTCAAACGTTATATCAGGCTGTGGTGACATACATGGTAAGCATTTGAAAACTGATGATTAAACAAGTTTGTTTTCCTATGCCAAATGTGGGCTTGAGAAGGAAACAGCTTACATGGGTAATAAGGTTTGTTTTGGATCGATACGCAGTAAATTGCCCAGTGCTGATTATTTTGAACAAATGTGCAGCTCTACCCCACATAATAAAAATCTGGCTGCCTTTTGTTACTCATGAAACTCATAAAGGTTAAACCTTTAGCCTGAAGGAAAAAAGATCCTTTTCATCCAATGAAAATTAATAGGACTGAGCATCCCTCCCCTTGCAGGCAGCTGTAATTTTTCAGCTAAGAGGCAGAGAGGTCCAAGAAGAATTGATGATGGAAAGTTTTTGTCACCACCATAAACACATTTTAAAAGCAGCTAGCAGTAGGCTCACTCTGAGAATTGCGCGTCTGAGGCGATGCCAGTGGTACTTAGCACAGCTGCTCGTGGCTGTGCGCCTAATTCAATGTTGTTTGTCTCAAGATTTTCCAGTGGACCATTTCAAGTGGAAGCACACAGCTGATGGGCCATATTACCATTAACACCTCACCTGCAAAATGTATAATTACATTCAAATCTGCTGATTAGAAGCAAAATACAAACACATATTAGTGGTTGCATTTCACTGGTAACCATGCCCAGTGAAGAAAAGGAGTGGATTGTTACCTAGAAATAGTGCCACATTCTGCCTCTGAAAAAAAAAGATTATTGGTAGCTTGTGTAGGAATTAAAATTTCATATCCTTTTTTTGGATGATGGTTCTTTAAGGCTGGGTAAATCTAATTCTGTTTGTTTTCCACACATTTATTTTGCATCTTAAGGTTTTTAAAACGTATTTCTGTGATGCTAAGAAAAGGAAATCTTCTGATGAATTACTTCCTATATATAAGTATATATATTTATATATATAATGAGGCAACAAATTGTGTGATTAGAGGATGTTAATCTAATACCTTTTAGCATAGCTGCTACTCTCATGCCAATCTTCTTTACTGGAGCATGTTTGTTTCAGATTTATTTATTTTTAATAACTAGTGTTCACTTCAGAGTGAAGTTTATGTTTGTATTAAACTAATTTACATTCATTTGAAAGTGTTAAATCCAAGCCATTTCCTTTTCTCAGCTGGGAATACAGTCAAGCACAGTCGCTGCCAAATAACTATTTGGAAAATATGTTTTTATTATTGTTGTGTCTTTAGGTGATTATATGCAGTAGCTGATCTGAGACCTCACTGCAGCCATTGTTAATGCAGTGAACTAAGCTTTGTTCTACCGGAGTAGGTAACAGCTAAAAAACTCCAAACAAAAACTAAGCTTTGAAATTAGGAATAATTTCTTAAGTCTTACTTAAAACACGGCATCACAGAATAGGTAAGGTTGGAAGAGACCACTGAAGGTCATCTAGAACCTCCCTGCTTAAGCAGGGTCCTTTACAGCACATTACTCAGGATTGTGTCCAGACAGCTTCTGGAAATCTCCAGTGAGGGAGACTCCACATCCTCTCTGGGCAATCTGTTCCTTGCGTGATCCCGTGCCCAGCAAAGAAGTTCTTCCTCATATTCACTTGGAACTTAGTGTGCATCAGTTTCTGGCCATTGCCTCTTGTCCTGTTGCTCAACAGCACAGAACAGAGCCTGGCTCCATCCCCTTGACACCCTCCCTGCAGATCCTGATACACATTGATAAGATAATTTGATAAGTAAATATTCACCATACATACATGTCACACTATACATCAAATATAAATATTTGATGAATCGATATACATTGATAAGAATTCACTGATAAAATAATGCATTTATGTAGCATAATCCA
>QWTY01034503.1:0-10874 GCA_008033365.1 Pseudorectes ferrugineus
TAAGCCTGATTTTCCTTTGTTTTCTGGTACCATGAGAATAGAAGGATAATTTCCTGTTGCTTATTTTATCAGCATTATCTTCAAAAAGGTATTGCAGAGCTAATCTTATCTCTTGCCTGCTGTAAAGAATATTCTAGGCAGGTTAACAATGATATTTACAGCAATAACTATTTGTCACTTCTCCAAAACCTCAGGAGCTCCTTTCCAGAAGTCATGTGTGCTGCTGAACCATAGGCACAAATATTGGCTTTACAGTGGGAGCAGCATGGAAAGAGTCTGAAGCTTTTTGGCTTCTACCCTGTTAAAATTTACACAGCCACAGCCTGAATGCTTGAGTTGCAGAGATACACTGTGAGATAGCTGGATGAGTATCTAGTTAAAGGCAAAATATCTTATCCTGTGTGAAATAAATTAAAGGGTGTACCAGCCAGACCTTGATGAGAATCACAATGGCTACTTGGTTTCATAAGAATTTGTTTTATAAAGCTGTTGGAAAATTGCAGGGAACATCCAAAATAGATCACTCAGGAAAACACTATTTTGTGAAATCAAATCCCTTTGGTACATAAAAGGATGTACCTTAGGTACATAAGCAAGAGGAAGCTACAGCTATGCATAGTTTAGTTGCTGTCACTGGTTGCTCAAACTCCTTTCTTCTCCTTCCAGTTTGAATTTTAAAGAAAGTTCCACTTAAACTTTTATATCACATTATTTCAGTGTTCTGGAATCAGAAAATTAAAATTCTATTTTAATTGTATTGAGGTTGTTATTTATGCTCCTTTTCCTTTGTTTTGACCTATCTACATAATGTTCTTACTTTAACAGTAAGAAATTCTTCAAAAGCTTGCTTTTTAAACATTTTTTACAAGTTTAATTGATACTCCTCCAAGTTTATTTATAGTAATGCTGGAATAGTTCACTGAACTCTTTCTCTACAAAAAGACTACAGAAGAGAAAGATGGAGTTGGAGGTTTGATCTCTACATACATCTTAGTGAAAACTTTATTTTCAAAACCTACATATTAGCATCCATATCTCAAAACCATATAGTATAAAATGTGTAGGCTCTGCAGTGAATGTTGCTGTTGAAGGAAATGCAAATACTAGGCTCATTTTCATTTTGTAACTATGCCAACCCAGCATTCTATGACACCGTTTTGCAATTATAGCAATCAGCTGTTTAAAACCATTTACAAGGTCCTAAATATTATGAGAGAAGGACACAGGCAAAGCATTCTGCCAAGCTCACTCTGTTCTAGGGAGATACAGCTCTTTTCTTGGCAAAGAATAAATAGGCATCCAAAAATTATCTTATGTTTTGGAGAAAAAAAAAAAAGAAAAAAATAACAAAAGTAACTATTTTTGAGCTGTGCGTATTGATGGGCATTTTTCTCTATACGTTTCTAGGGAAGGCTCTGACTCCTAATTTCAAATGCTTAGTCATAGTAACCTGTTAATAACTTTAATAAATTATTATGCTATTAGACACACAGACTTAGTCATTCCTCTAGAAGGTGGCTGGAACAAATGCTGCAGCTGAACCATGCAATACTATGGGTAGATTTGTTTGTTAATAATATTTAGGTATTACATTCTGATGAAAATTCTGGTGCCAAGCATTAAGTCTCAGGCCTCAGCCTATCAGTTCACGTGGTACCTGCAGTGGTCAAGGAGACAGATTGTCCCTTGCTGTCTGACCAGAGTAAGGGAGGCTTTGTGAGAACCTGCCTGTTTCTGCTGCAGTGCAGAATAAAGGAAGTTATTTAACAGGGTGACAGTTCTTGCGTGTCCTGTTGTGAAGGTTTTCTTTCTTTACAGAAAAATAGATAATCCAGGAATAATGAAAGAGAGAGGTACTTATGTACATACACTGAAGCAAGTAAGCTGTTTGTTCCTGAGGCGGTAATACCCAGCTGTAGCATGGATCTCTTGGGATGATATCTTCTTCAGGAGACTCTTATTAGGCTGGTTGTCACATAAAGTATTTTTTTCATACCAAGTTTTGTAAAACAGGAAGAAAAGACAGTTCCAAGATTTCTTCTGTTAGCAATAAAAACATCCATTGATGTGAAAGGATTTTGATCCAGTAAAGAATAAAGGCTTTAGTTTCTACCTTTTAGAAATTACTGTATTTTCACTGTGGCACTAAAAAAGAAAAAGTTAAAATCACAGTCTTTCTCTGTTCATCATACTAAAAGAATGACCACTAGGTCTCGTATACTTTGATAAACACTTTAGAAACATTAATTAATTAATGTTACTTAACATTAATGAATTAATAATGACAGTGGGGTTTAGGGAGGCAGTTAACTAAAGCTGCACTGTGAATATTCTGTTCTACAATCTCTTTGGGCAGTAATATGCAGAGAAATTAATCTCAAAGGGAGAACAATTTCTTGGCACTGCTATAGCTTTCCTTTTTGGTAGATAAATGGTCAGCTGTGCTGTTATCTAACCTAATGTCATCCTCCCCTAAGTGCAGCACAGTTGTTCTGGGTACTTGATGAAGTCCCCGAGTGTGTTGCGTCCAGCGTGGGATTTGTCAGCACGTCCCCCTTCAATGGCTCACACACGGGGTCCCGGCTGTGCGGGACCAGCAGCTGGTGTGAAATGCAGGTTGGAAAGGAACCTCCCTTTTTAGTGGTGTGGGGGGGGTTAGAAAGGAGAGAAGGCTCAATTCTGAGCAGCATTAATCCTCTGCCCGTGGAAGTGCCCAGCTCCTGCCTCTACCCTTGCAGTCCGGTCTGTCAGACCCTTGGGTCTTCCCATGTTACCTTGATGCAGCTTTCCCTTAGCAGACTGGTGTGTGCTGGCAGGGAACAAAACCTGAGAAACTCTCACCCAAGTGAAATTCCCTTAAAAAGTGGATAGGCTGCTGTGCTGCTGCTCCAGGGGCTCTCTGTGCCTGTGCCGCACCCTGAGCACGCCGTGCACACGCTGAGGTGTTGTGGAGAGGCTCCACACAGGATCACCAGTCCTGCTTAATCAGGGCTGTGGTTTACCCTGTGCCCTTAAAATCAGAGTGGTGACCCTTTTTTGCACCTCTTGTTCCACGCAGTGCCAGTGTTGGCAAAACCACCACATACTCAGACTTCTTAGAATTTCTCCTACCTCAGTTAAGCATAGGTTTTATTGGACTCTGAATGGTCAAACTCATAATTCTCAAAACCTCATAATTCTCAAAACCTCATAATTCTCAAAAAACAACCGAGCACTTTTTAAAACTTTAATGTAATCTCTAAGGCAACCTAGATTAAGAACTTCAGACAAGATCTAAAATAACCGTGGTTTTCACCCAGTGTAATAGCATGAGTCTTTTCACTTTCTATTACTGTTAACATTAGATGCATGTGGTTGTCAGGTTTGGTTTTATCTGGGCTTTCGGTCCTTTCTTTAGGACCTACTGTTTTATTAAGCTGGGAAGTGTCTAGAACTCTTGCTGCTGTGTAACTAATAAAATAATAATATGAACTGTGATTTTCATTGTAGGGTTTCATATTTTGCTTGTTGCTTCAGAATGAATAATTAAGCTTCAAGCGGTGAAAACTCTTTAAAAATTAAATTAGGTGAGGGATCATGCAAACCACAAGCCATATCTACATCAGTTATTTGACCAATACTTCTTTTATAGGTTTTGTTTTTCCATGTTTTTCTGGTTTATTGCATGCAAAATATCTGAATTTTGGTCTTTCTCAAATGCTGTGAAATCATACTAATTCTAAGCAGTATTTCAAACAGCTGCTGAGGGTGGTGTAAGCCCAAAATCAGACCTTACAATTCAGAAGGAGATGCTCATAACAAACTACCCCGTAATAGCTTGCATGATTTTTTGCATGTCTTTGCTATCAGCCTGAGTTTTGCCTTGTATTGATTTAGTTTAGCATTAAGACTGCTACCACTCTGTAATTATTACTTGCCTCTTAAGAAATGGATTTCCATCATCAGTGGAAATCTTCAGTGCCTGTGTCACAGTGTTTGTGGATCTACATGTGAGTGTTGGACTATTTTAACCAACAGCACAAAACTCCTGGAACCAGGTGTCTTTTGGTACCCTGCCAAGTTACTGATTTCATTTTGAGCTGACAGTACCTGTCCATATTTCCTGATCTTCCTCCCAATTAGGGCTACCAACGGTTATGGCAACACTTGCCTAGCACTGTTATTCCTTGCTGGAATCTCTGTGATGTTACTGTTGGAGGCTGGTAGGCAACTTTATGATTTCACAGAACCATTTTAAGTAAAGCTTTGTATATGATAATAATATTGGAAAGATTATCTGAAGCTGAATTAAAACCAGCATTTCACACTTGACTCCCAAACTAAATGAAGTTTTTTTCAGATTTGAATTTGCCCTGATGAGTAGAAGGGAGGAAGAAACATTTGCAAGGAACAGTTAGTTTTGATGGTACCTGTCTAGTCACTTGTCTGCTTGTAAAATTGCTTTAGAAGCTACAGCTCTGTCACTTTTTTGTTGGGTAGTAGGCATAAAATGAGAGGATAACTGTTGTAATTTCCTTAAGAGGTTCGGTGCTCTATTTTTACTAGGTTTTGCTTTATAAATGTATAAATACGACAGTATGCCTGCTGAAGCTAGTAAACAGTGGTGCGCAGGAAATGGGTAAATTAACCCTTGGTGTTAGCAGTGTGAATGCACCTGGAGGAGTTGACGCTGGCCCTGTGCAGGTGCTCACTGAGCAGGCTGGGGCAGTGAGCAGCCCTCACTGGGGACTAGTGCCCCGTGCCTGGCCTTGCCAGCGAGCCCGGTGACCAGCTGCTTGGCTGGGCTTCGGGTTTCCTCCTGGGCTGAGTGTTCTACCAGTCCTAATTCACAAATTCACTGGGATGGGTATTTTGCACTTTCAGATAACATCAGCCTTTGATATTATGTTAAAGTAGAGATCAGGTTTCAGATGTTAAAATATTCTGGGAAATGAGTTCTTGGTTCCGGCAGTCCAATCGCGAGCCACGGTTGAAAGGAAGAGCCACTTTAATCATCCTCCTGGGTGCTGCTGAATGGACAAATCATTCTTCCTTAATTAAGAAGTGATAATATCACTCTTCAGTAATGGAGCTGAACATTACTGCCATCTAGAATGAAATTTGCTTAGGGAAAAAAAATTCTCCCAGCTTTGCAGTTCTGATCCTGTTACAGTGGTGACTGGTGAATATCTTTAACAGTTTTCTTGCTTCTGCATATTCTGAAATATTTAATTATTGCTTTAATGTCAATCGATGTCACAGCTTTTGCTCTTCAACAGTTTGAAATGAACAGAAATTTATTGTCCTTATGTGTAGCTAACAAAAAAGCTAGTAATTACTCTAACTGCAACTCCCCATAAAGGCAAAGGGAATTGTGAATATCCAAGGGTAGAATTTTGCTTTAAGCTGTTATTCTGTTACTTAACTCAATAAAGTTCCAGATTTGTGACTTTAATTCATGCTAATTTAGAACAGGATAATCTCAAGTTAGAAAATACTACTAAATGTTCAATATATGTCATATAAAATACTAATTGGAGTTATAGATTCTCCCAAATGTGTGGTGATGCAATTTAGTATTTTGGAACATTTTTGTTTTCTTAAACGCTCTCAAATGAGAAAACTTTGAAAAATTGTTTCTAAGATTGTGATAAAAAGAAGCTTTTCCTTAACATTTGGAATTTTACCTTAAATTGTGTAGAACATTAAAAAAGGCCATTAAAATAAGAGGGGAAGACGTATTTGACAAATAATTACAGAATTATGTCAACATGCAGCAGGAAAAGTAAGAGAATAACACAGTCTTGGAATGTGAATGTTAAAGGAGAATATGCAAATTTGTTTAGCAAATGTATAGGAAAAATTACAGATGATGTGAGCTTATAAATCAGATCTAAAATTTATCAATCTGATGGGCATCCTTTTATAAGGATTAGGGGTTTCTTTTGTCAGTGACAGCTTGGATAATTTTTTGTTTGTCCCCTTAATGTCTTGATAATTCATCAGAAAAAGCACATAATTAATCAAAAAAAACATCATTAGAGGCACAAACTGCAGTCAGTGCTTTAAACAGCAGGATGCAGAAAATACTGATCTGAGGCAGAAACAGCAAACAACTTTAGACGAATTAATACATCTGGTGGGAGGAGTTGTAATTCTTCTGGAAAATCAAGTTGGTTAAAATAAGAAGGGTGCCCAAGAGAAAGAAGCAGGTTCTTTCATCTAAATGTTTGGGAAGGTGTGAGATATTTCCCTCCAGCACCAGTAACTACTTCAGACAGTTTTTTGAGTAAGAGAAGGATTGTTGATCTTTTCCACAGAGATATTGTTATAGTTAAGTTAACAGTTGGATAACCTATTCAGTGCTTCTTTTATTTTGCTTTTCTGTAGACAAAACATGGATGCACACTCCTGAAGCCTTATCAAAGCATTATATTCCCTATAATGCAAAGGTAAGAAAATATGAAGTTATTTTCTCCTCATACCTTTAGAACGCATCACGTTCTGTCTTGTTTTTAACTTGAAAACTGCAGACATAGACTTGCCAGATGAAATAATGAAGACAAACTTAGTAAATGTCTGTTTTGCAGGTGAAAATGTTCTGTTTTTAATGGCCAGTTGATTCTTGTTCTGAATTATGGTTTACTAGAAAGCAAACTAGTGTTCCTCCTGTGCTTGATGCTGGTTTTTTTTAATGGATGGAGATTTTGAGTAATTAACTCAAACATTAACATCAGGCTGCACGCTTACAATATTATTAAAATTAACAGCACAAACTTCTTTTGAACGATATCAAAGGCAATGAGTAACAATCCTATCTGCTGGATATATTGAAATGTCAAATACTCAGGAAATAATGTGGTAGAATAATAATGGCATTTTTGCACAGTAAAGCCAAAAGCCTTACTTTTATTTTCTTATCCCAATTACAGTGAGATAAGTATAAATAAATAATGTTTCGATTTGTATATTGACATCTGCTGACAGGAAAAGCATCTTACCTAAATAGCTTAGAACCTAAAGGTTCCTAAATACTTAACTAAATACCAGCTTAGAAAATAGTTTGCTAAAAGGAGGAGGGAGTATGCAGCCATCAGCATAACTCAGAGTAAACTGAGTAATCTGCAATTACATGCTCAAACTGAGAGTATAATTCAATAAAATTCTATTGTGGTCTGTTCTGGATGAAGTTCTCTTATGATTGGTATTTCTTAATATAAAAAGCTTTCTTAAAATAGTCCTAATAAAAAATCAATGTGAAAATTCTTAATATCAAAAATTTATATTTCTTAATATATATAGAAAATATTTGTTTCATGGGCCAGAACTCAGGTTTCTACATGACTGTTCCCTGCTTTTGTGTTTGCAATTTTCTTTTGCTTAGCATTGCCACCCAGTGAGCAAGTGTTTGTAGTGGAAAGTGGAGTCCCGTTCTCACAGTTGCCAGGTTTTGAACGTGTTTTTATTCTGTGTTCTCAAACTGAATTCTTGTCCAAAGGATGTATTACCATTTAACTGGATAGCCTTGCCAGACACCTTGGCTTTATATTACACTTTCTGAGAGGGAGGATTACTTGCTGTGGTGACTGTGCCATCTGGTTTAAGAGCAAGCTGAAGCCATGAGTTTTTTCAAAGCACTGAACAATGTCTGTTCATTTCTGGTCTTTGAGAGAAAAAAGAAACCTCCCTCATCTTTCATGTTTCATTGTCTTGCCTAAGAGCATATCTGGTGAGTAGGTGTCAATGCAGCTATGCAGAAAAAGAATTAGAATAAAGAAAATGGTGATAAGATGGTGGTAATTGTAGAAACAACAGCGGTGGCAACTTCTGGAGCAGAAGAAAAGGATGGAGAATTCCTATCTAAAGGAAGTCTGCTCTCAGCCTGCTTAGGAAGACTCTTGGTCCAAAATGTCTTTCCACTTTTTTAGGCTGGTATGTGCCTAAGTGTCCTCTCCAGTTCTGCTCCTGTTTGTTGTTTATTCCAGGACCTCCTCGGCCTTTGTGCTGGTGTGCTCTAAGGTCTGTCAGAACACTGGCAGGAAACTGCAATTTTAATACCACATATGCGGTTTGGGGTTTGGTTTGGGGTTTTTTTTAGAAAGTTAACCCAATTTTTCCTTAGAATCACAGTAGAAAATTATTATTTAGAACTATCAGTTACTTGATTCAAAGCAAGCAAAATGCTGCTCTGGTCTGTAACTGGAGTGTAAAGGGTATGGGATTTCCTACCCTGTTTTTTTATCGACACCTGGAATAAATTTGCACAGCTTTTATGAGGTTAGCTGGCATATGCAGGCATAATATTAATAAATCTAGATGATATTTCCACCTCAGTTCTCAAGTATCATTCTCATTAAGTTTTGCTGTATTTTGCACTTTAAGAGGAAAGTATGTATCTATCAGTACCTTATTTGGGATTTGCAGCATTTTGGTTTTTAAGTGAAATGTCTCTCTGATTTCGTAACTTGTAACAACGTTGTGAGATAATGACTAAAAGCTTCAGAAAATCTTCATAACACAGGTATTGAAGAAGACTCATTGGTTTTCCCACAGATGTTCATATTGTTCCACTTCCAATTCTCTAACATTCAGTTCGTGTATCCTCCATATTTGTTGGGAAGAAAAGACAACACTTGATCTGATTTATTTCAAAAAGTAATCATGTGAGTGAAGAATGACATGTTCAGAAAATAAAATCAGTTTGATGGAAAGTAATACCAGATACGTTATTTGTCCATGAGCAAGTGAGCTGTATTCTACTCCATAGTTTTTGGATGCAGATTACTGTGGGTGGAAAAGTGGTTTCTGTTCTTTATAAAACACAAAAATAGTTTCTCTGACACTAATCTTCTGAGATGATCAGAACACAGAGAGCTTACTGGGAAAGATGAGATTTTGTTGATTCCTAAGACAGCTTGTTGGTAAAACGCAGTTCATGAGTTGACTGTTATCTTATTAAAAAAAAAATCTTAGCAAAGTTAACTGGAAATTAAAAGAACCCTGCAATATTGACAACTGGCCTTTTTGTCTACCAATTGGAGTGGACTTTTTAACAGAAAATTAGTAATGTCTTCTTATCTCTTAGAACATACACCCTCAGGATGATTTATGGCCATAATCCTCTTTGCAAGAAAACATGAGCCGAGTTGTTCTGGAAGTAAAATCCAGGAGCCATGAGTCTCCTAAGGAAGCCCTTAAATATAAAAGTATCTTGAATTTCTTTCTTTTCCAACAGACCCACTCCTACTTGGCTATTTTGAAATTTGCTGATTTTGGCATAGTTTGCATGGTGTAAACCAGTGAGGGTTTTGGCTTTGGGGGTTTTTATTTGGGGGGAGGGGGCAAACAGGGGTGTTTATTTTCCCTCTTTGGTTTTGTTTTGTTTGCTTTTGTTCTGTTACTGTCATTTTTTTGTGTTCATTTAGTGGTTTTTCTTGGGTCCTTTCTTTTTTTGTTATCTTACTGATGTCTTTGTCTACCAGAAGGCACTGATAATAAGACTCCCCATACTTCAGCATGCTCTGGATATGAAAGCTTGGTTTACTGAAGCCAGAATTTTGACATCAGTTCATGGTCCTATATTTTTCTTACCTGTGTCACTCCAAATGAAAGCATATTGGTCACACAATTTTTTTTCCCCAGAAAGATAATTTAGAACTTTTATAGTACGGTAACAAAGATGGACTCATTTTGATGTCATGGCATGACAGTTTTAATACCACCAGGATATAAAATTCTAAGGCAACTCCAAACTTCTCTTCTGTGGCAACTTTTTCTGTAATGTTCCTTGATTAAGAAAAGATGTTTGTATTATTTTCTGTACTATGAGGAAAAAAGTTCTCTTTTGCCCTTAGGTTAATTCCCTTGATTTGAGGCCAGTTTCCTTTCTGCAAAACAAAAGTGATGAAAGTGGGACTTTATAACGGAATAAGACTGCAGCCTTTAAAAAGGACTGGTTGTTGTCATCACATAACCACCCTGAGCAGTGCCTTTGTGCCAATCTAAAGCTGCCACTACCCCAACCAGCAATGTTTGCTGTGTCTCTCTGCAGTAATTGTGTCTGTAATCCCCTTGAGAGTCACTTGCTTATTTTTTGGCTTATATCAAACTTCCACATGCACAGCTTTCCATTTTGCAGATGAGAGGTTCTGCTTTGCCAGCCTGGTGTTTATGTTGGCTGCTGGTAAGGCAAGGGTCAGTGGCTCTGACCTTGCAGAAGGGCTGCTCTCTCACATGACAAGTGGTGGCACATTAAACCCTTGGGAGGATGTTTCACCAAGAGATGCCGTGGCTCCCTAGGCTCGTACAGCCACTGGCCTGATGCTTGCTTCACACTCTCTGTCAAAGTTTTTATATTGGCAGCTGCATATTTGATTCTTGATGGAGTAGCTTCAATTTGAAAGTTTAAAGTTACATGAACAATGCAAAAAAGGAATTAGTAATGGTCACACTTTATGTCTGGAAGTTCTTTTCCAACCCAAATGATTCTGTGATTCTGTAATAAAAGACCTCCCTTGACAGTACCTAAAACTATTAGTCTTCACTGTAGGATAATAAACAGTTTATATAGATTTTCAACTACATGTAATTTCTTATTCCATGTATTTTTTTTATCACTGAGGAATGGCAAATAATACTTTTCTGGACAAGGTTCATAGGCCAAATGATGTGTACTAGTTTGAAAACAAACCAGTGGGAGATCACAGGTCAGAATTATAATTTAATATGAAAATTAAAATAGAGGCAATAGTAGAAGAACACTGACAGAGTCAGGTACAATCTGACACCCTGTTAGTCAGCGTGGTGGTAGCAGTCCAGATGAAGTGGTCCTGTTGAAGTGGTGATCCTGTAGAAAAGGATCTGGTCTTCACCTGAAGGTCCAGTGGTAGCTCTTG
>QWTY01034504.1:0-15479 GCA_008033365.1 Pseudorectes ferrugineus
TCCTGCCTCCAAGCCCTGTCCTCCTGCATCTCTCCCTTGCTCACCGTGCGTTCTGGCTGCGGTGCTTGTAGATGTACAGCAGGAAGGCCAGTGCTGTGACAGCAAAGAGCACCCCGAAGAGCACGGCCAGCACGTCTCCTGCAAGCCAAGCACAGGTGTGTTACTCTGGGGTGGTCCCCTGTGACTATTGGCTGAGTAAGAGGAGGCAAGGAGCAGGCTGGTAGCCCAGGGGCAGAGGGGACAGAAAGGAGCAGCCTTGGCTGAGCACACTTGCCTGCATGAAATGAGCTGGAGTGTCCTTCTGCAAAGGAGACAAAGACCAGAGGATGAGAACCAGCAGCATGGATGCTAGAGCAGCCCTCCAAACCCACTATGGCTGCCCGCCCCCCAGCTCAGCACATAGCTTCCACGGGACCACAATTCCCAGGCAGCTGCACCCCCTGCCCACCTTCCCCTGCTTCGTGCCAGACCCTCACCTACCTGCTGTTGCTGAATCATCACTACCTGTAAAGAGAGACAACACAGTCAGGCGATTACCTTTGAAGTGTTTGGTGAGGGAAGTCTCAAGCCTGCAGGCCTTTGGGCCCCAATTCCAAAGCAGGGCTCCCCTCAAGGCTCCCCATCACCCATGAGCAGAGAAGAGCTGCCTGCCACATCTCCAGCAGCTCACAGCACCTTGCTGCGGGAAGACCAGCCCTGACACCCTGGCAGAAGCATGAGGAGAGGGCAGAAAAAAGGATCCCTGAACCACAGCCCACACCCGAGCCTTGCTGAGCCCAGCCAGAAACTTCCCACACTGCTGGTGCCACAGTCTAGGAAGCAGGCAGGGGGCTGAGCACTGCAGCACCCCATGACTGCACCGGACCCCACAGGAGACCCCAGAGAGGCACATGGGGTGAGCCCAGCAGGCAGCAGCCACGGGGACAGTTGCCTGCAGTGAGATGGTCAGCAGCTCCCAGGGAGAAGGCAGCCACACACTGCAGGTAGGGCACCTGGCATGGGGATGGCTTGGTGGCCCTACACGCTGGGAGGGAGCTGTGCTGGACAAATGTTTACCCAGCATAAAAGCATGGCTTTTAAAGAGCTGCATTATCATCTGTACATGGCTCGGGTGTTGTGCACAGAGTGGCACTATCTGTGGGCTCTATCCAGCTACACGGCTGCTGCAGGAAAGCTGCCACCTCCACCCAGCAGCCGGGGACAGGAGCAGTTATCCCGAACTGGGGGTGACCCAAAAAAGAACAACAAGCGTGGGCACAGAAGGTGCAGCTGCAAGCAAAACAAGATGTGACCCCACAGCACCCCATCTCAGTGCTCAGCAGCCCCAGGGCTAAAGCAGGCACTCAGCACTGACGTGGGGAGAAACCCCCCGCAATCCTGTGCCCACAAGGCAGGGGACCAGTGACCTCATCCAGGAGTACTGGGGCATTCTCCTGGCACTTCAGGAACAAGAGATTTGTGGCTTTGTTACAGTGGGGATTTTTGTATAGAAATGGCAAATAATGAAAAGAAAAAAAAAAAGGTAGAGTTGGGCAACTGCCCCCTTGTTCCAACATTGGGAGGCTTTGGAACAGCTTCTGCAAGAAAGTAGTAAAAGAAAGGCTTGGAGGTAAATGGAAAATATGATAAAGTATCTAACAGGTTTACCAAAGATAGAGCATGCCAGCCTAACCCGATATCCTTCTTTGATAAGTGATATTCTAGACAAAGAAAATGCGGTAGATTTTATCTCTCCCAGCTTCAGCGAAGCATTTGATGCAGTGCCACATGGGAAAGTGCTAGCCAGGCTGAAGACCACAGTGATTAAAAGCCTACAGCCGTTAGCAAGCAGGCTGCAGGTGGGACGGTGAGGGAAGTGCCTTGCACCACAGTGTGTGGTTATCGAGGCATTGCCCAGAGGCCTGGGACCAACCCTGTGCTGTTCCTATTAGTCACCCCACAAAAGGTGTGGGAAATGCCATCAGAACAGAAAAGGAACAGGATGTTGACCAGAAAAACCCCAGTGATCTCAGAGAGCAGCAATGGGCAAAAATTCAGTGGTGCAGAGCGATAGTCACACCTGAGGATTAATAGTGGTTTGTACTCATGCCTGGAAATCACCAATGCAAGAAAGGCCTTCAAGGAGAAATAGAGGGTGGGCAGACAGGGATCCCTCAGGCAGGGGACTGTGTGCCTGGCCAGGACGGCTGTGAGGCCCCACTGGCAGAGCGCAGCCTTCAGGAGGCGTCCCCAGCACTGCCCTTCCTGCAGGATTTGGAGGAGACGTGTTCACTGCAGGCTTGTACCTCTGGCAGCTCCTGCTGAATTTATCTATTGCATTTGGGATTGAAGTAGCTAGCTGGAGTGCTAGGACCTGCCTGTTTGCTCTTGACCGTGCATCCCCTAGTCCTGCTACTGTTATGTCTGCAAGAATAGGGATAAAATAAGTTTCTAGAAACCAATCTTCCCCAGGCACTGTGAAAGAAGTGCAGAAATGGGAGAGAGCAGGACCCTAAGACCAGTGCTGCCACACATCACTTGCTGGGCAGGTCTAACCCATGCAGATGCTGTGTTTTTGTAACAGACACAAAGCACTGACTCCTGCTGTTTGCCCCATCACGGCATCCCTGCAGCTGGGAGCAGCCTGAGCACACTCACACACTCCTTACCAGGAGAGTGCTTCACCGAAGGGGTGCTCTGGAAACTCGCCAGCACCCGTCGCCCGTGCAGGTTCTGCACTGGCCGGTAGTTGTTCTGCAAAACGTTGTCATCATCAGTTCTCAGGCTCGAAACCAGCATTGACATCTGGAAGGAGAACAAGTGTGAACAGAGCAGCATCATCCTGCCTTTGGGAGACAGAGGAGCTGCAGAGCACTGGCACAGAGCACCTGCACCAGCTTACGGGGAGAGGCTGGGAAAGACCCAGTGCAGAGCTTGTTGCCCTGACAGACCTGGTGATGAGACAGCAGCACGGTCTGGTTGAAGATTGTCCATTTGACCGTCTGGTAGCAGGGAGGGGTGGTCAGAGAGCCATTATAGTGGAAGTAGAGTTTCAGGTTGGCAGGCAGCAGACCTGCAATGTTGAATCCGGGCACCAAGGTTTCCTGTCCTGGGAGAGGAAACATAATGGGAGTGAGACTGGTACAAACCCCTTGGAGGACAACAGCATGGAGATCATGGGCAGTCTGGCACGGCATGTGCCACTGCAGCCACTGGAGAGAGAGCAGCTGCTTTGCCCTGGAGGCAGGGGAAAGCAGGTGGGCTGCCTGCTGCAGCCTTGCTCTGCCGAGCAGCAGGCTTTTCTGCTGGGCTACAGCCCCTGAGACAAAGCACTAGGTGGGACAGGGCCTTACCTACTTCTTGGATTTCGAGCAGATGCGTAAGTATTTCATGGTAGTACTGGTTCTCCCCATGCCCAACCTGCAACAGAGAGACCCCACAGTAATGGCAGGGAGAGGGGCCAAAGGGAGACAAGGCAGTGATGGCAGTGCCAGCAAGGAGGTATCACTCCTTGAGAGAGGCACCCTATTCCAGTGACCCCTTCATTCTTATCAGGGCTGCTCTGCCCTTTCTCTTCCCTTCTTCCAAGGTGCATTTGCATTTTTACCAGTCCCCAAAACTGTGTCCAACTCTGCCCACCCTAGTCCCATCCTCCCCCTGCTGATCCATGGAACTCACCTCCAGAAAGGCTCCCAGTACAGCCAGGCCATCTGGGTGAACCATTGCCTCTGTAAAGCTGTCATACTTGGTGTTGTAGTGGACCACATGGATCTGGAAGGGAAACATGCAATTCCAGTGCTGGATGGGCACCACTGGGAGATGCTCACTCCCACAGGGCTACAGCCTGCTGATGCAAGGGCTGTGAGAGACACGCAGGTGTGATGAGTACCCCTGCAGGGAAGGCAAAATGCTGGTGGGACCAAGAAAATCTAGTGCTGCAAAACAGCCAGCATGAAGGTCTGCCTGCAGGAACTTCCCTGCTCAGGAACAGCAAACCAGCACTCTGTTCTGCATACCAGGGGCTCATACTGCAGAGCCAGGCTCAATTTGATGACAGCAGCTAGAGATGGAGGGATAAAACCAGATGGGAGCTGGCAGAGCAAGAGGACAGTGTGTACAGAGTAAACAGTCCCTGTAGCTCCCAAAGCAGGCTCACAGCCTCCAGAGAAGGAGGACTTCCACAGCTCCTGCTCCATCAGCCCAGGACCAGGTTTCATGAGTCTGGCTCAGCACCAAAATGTGGCCTCCTACACTGAACTCCACTGCTGCAGAGCTGCCCAGGATCCTGGCCAGGGGTTACAGCCTACATCCAGTGACAACCAGAGCCATGGGTGAGAAGCATGACAGCATACCAGCTCCTTCCCTGCCCAGCACCACGAGGGAAAAGATGCATCCAGCACCATGAGGGCTCCTTACCTCGGCAGGAAAGCGTCTCCCATTGATGGTGTGCTCCGAGCCGGGTCTCAACAGGGAGCCCCAGTGCAGGTGCAGCTGCACAGCTCGGTACTGCTGGGCATAGCCGCCAGTGAGGGCCAGGGACTCGGGCAGCTCGAGGACAACTGCGGAGGGAGAAGGAAGAAGTCACTAATACAACACAAAGCCCAGTCCGTTCCACAGGTTCGCAAAGGAGATGCCTCAAGGGAAACAGCCACCCTGGGTGTCTAGAAACTGGTTGTAACAGAAAACCTTGCTTTCCATCTGTCATGAGGCTATGGGCAAGCCTGCCAATGTGTCAGGGTTCAACTTTTGACTTAAGGTTGTAGGATACTGCAGTAAATACGTCAGCTTCAAAAATAGCTGCTACGAAAATGCTGGAAAGTGAAGAGCCCCTCCGCAAAGAGTCCCGGGGTCAGCTCCAAGCCAAATGTTATCCAACAATTTATTCAGTAAGTGAGAATAATATAAAGAGACCATGGACAAAATTAATAGAGAAAGATACTGGCAGAGTGGTGAATATCTTTGAGAGCAGGGCAGTTGGACAGAGACCTGCAACTCTTGGCGAGCTGGGACCTTTCAAATAAAGCAGCCTGTAAGTGTATGACAGCACTGGAGCTAGTGGCACAGAAGCATTAAATATTTTGAAAGCACTTAGAGCTAAAATTTTTGCCTCTTCGGATACCATAAATTCATACATCGTTTTTTCTTTATTTTAATGTGGTTTATCCAGCTATTTTGGACTTAGACAGCAATGTGGCAAATCTAAAACTGAGTTACCTGGACATGTGGCAAAAATATCAGGAGTATCCCTCAACCCTGAGAAAGGCTGTCCTATCCTTTTAAGCACCTTTTCCTAATTTTTAATGTAAGTTCTTTCCCTTTTTCCTTTTTAGATGAGGTGCCCCTTAGTAACATCACCGAGCTAGGGCACAGATTCGGGATTAACCACGTAACTGGGCTGTGATGAGTCATTGGCCATCTCGACTTCCTTGCCCCTGGGTTCAGAGATAGAAAACTCAAATACAGGAAGTGAGAAACTGTTCCCTCCCAATGAATTTATCTGCTTTTACACTTCTTTTGTATAGCTAAACCATTGTTTTCCTTCTCCTAACTACCTGAGTCATTTTCAGGCCCTCAAAAAATGCTTATATAGCATATATACTTTGTTACCAAAATGAGTAACTGTACAAATATCTTACTGGACTTGCAACTTTTTATTTATTTATGGATCTTCATAAAGCAGACCAGTGGTTGCCACAATAAAAAAAGGCATCTTAAAAGCATGTACTTTCCCCCTCCCCAATGAAAATGCTCTCACTGCTTTCCTAAACACCAAGCAACACCAGATGCCAGGGTGTCTAAAATAGCAACTACTGAGCTCAACTAGTTTAACTCTGCAGGCACATTACGGCAGGAGGCCACAATATAGAGCTCTGTGCATGCACCACGCGGCTGATCTGACCATACACAGCAAGTCTGACCTGTCAAGTTTGCTGTATACACAGGTCAGCTCCATCCCGTTGGCTACCAGGGCAAGGAGGTGCCTTATCACACC
Organism: Pseudorectes ferrugineus; assembly: GCA_008033365.1. Lineage (NCBI taxonomy): Eukaryota > Metazoa > Chordata > Aves > Passeriformes > Pseudorectes > Pseudorectes ferrugineus. The sequence goes on from QWTY01034504.1 coordinate 5,972, forward strand.
GTCAGCAAGTTCTTAAGTCCCTTTCTCCATAACCTTTTCTTAGCTTGGGGACTGGCAGACACCAGTGTGCACAAAACATTCTGCTTCCTCCAAGAAAAAGCTGGTAGCAACCAGGTCCAACCATCCTCAGCTCTGGAAAGATGTGGTTTTCCTCCATGTCTGGCATACCGAGGCTGATACTAAAATAACATGAATAAGTTGTGTCCAGAACTTTACAAAAACCATTCTGGTATTGGAGAAGGGAAACAAAAGACCTACAAACATTTTTTAAGATCTTGAGATAGAATCCTGAAGTACGAACAAAGTAAGGTGGTCAAAGCTGTGCCCTAAAAGACAGATGTAGGTAGCTTAAAGGTTAAGTCACACCCGGAGACTCTAAGTCCTTTGAAAGTGAAATGCAGGGGAGGAACCAGTGGCTGAAAACCTGCATCAGAAATACCAGAGACACATTTTTAAAGAAAATGTGGAGTTAACAAATTTCTGAAGCCAGCTTCCGAAGGCTTTGGATATCTCGGGGTTTCTCACCTTGTCCAAGAAAACACATGGACCTGTAAAATTTCTACAGCCTGTTCCTTCCATTTTGGCCTAGAAGGCAGCAGGGCTGCAGCCTGCAAGACAATTTCCTTCCCAGAGCCCGGGGGAAGGGCACCAGAGAAGCCCAGTCCTGCTGGGAGAGTCTGAGCGTCCTCTATTTGTGCTCCAGCCCCTGCAGGTACCTTTGCCCCTACCTGTGTGCCCATTGTTCTTCAGCTTGAGCTGCTTGTTGGCGGGCAGGCTGTAGCCAGAGAGCTGGATCGGCCGCAGGTCAGGGCTGAAGATGGCCTGAGCTGTGTCAACATTGATGGGTGACTGCTTGGTGCCCCCGCAGTCCGAGTAGTCCGTGCTCCAGTGCTTCAGGTCTGGTGCAAGAAGGAAGGGAGGGACGGTCAGTGAGAGCGCTGGGGGGGGACACCTCCAGAAAGAAGGTTTGGGGGTGTTGGGGAAGGGGACAGGCACTGGCCAGGGAATTAGCCATGCACATAAGGTTAGCTTCCATGAAGTTAGCTTGGGAGCAGCTTTATGCCAACATGTGACTGAATGCAGCTGTATCAGGAAAGGTCTCGGAGCATGGTGAGCTGCCAGGAAAGTCTATTTTTGGGGTGTTTAGGAAGAGTGCAAGAAGATCATTTACAAGTGGACTTGGCAAGCTGAGGAGCTGCTGCCCTGCAGCTCATCACACACTTGCTGCCTTGCACAGCCTGGCCTCTGGCAGGTATCACCCCCACTGCTGCTTGAGCAAGGTACCACAGTGCTCCTGGGCTCTGTGGCAAAGGGCCAGTTCATATGGCTCACTTGGCCACCGGAAGGGCCACCTCTCCCCAGTGTCACAGCTGGGATAAGCACGGCTGATGCCCCAGAAACCTCCCTTTGCACTGCAGAGGGCTGCTTCTAGCGTGTCTTGGACCAGTGCAAACCCAGGCTTGTCCCCAGGCCAGCCCCTCGCAGGACCCCTGTAAATGTGGAGCTGGGCATTAGCAGCTGAGCCAAACCCCAGGGTGACGGTGCAGTAGTAAGGGGTGCATCTGTCATAGCACTTTGGTGATGCCCATCATGGGTGCTGTGGAGAAGCCCCCCAAGCCCTGATGGGAGGGCAGGGCCGGGCAGGATGGGGAGGGAGGGTGACAGAGGGCAGAGGTGAAGACAAGCTGATCCCTGGGCTGGTCAAAGTCCCAGCACGGACTGCAAGTCCAGCCTGGGGAATGCAGCCCTTTCCCCCACTTGGCACAGGGTCAGGGGAGCCCTCATTCAGGGAGGAGCCCTTCCCTGAGGGGCATCCCCCCACACCCAAGGGGCTGGGAAAGCCCTCACTGGAGCTGCTGTGTCCTGGTGAAACCAGAGCAAGCCCTGGCTCTTCAGCCCATCCATGCCTGAGTGCGGGCACTGTGTCAGGGTCAGGCAGGAGGGAAGGGTGAGTCGTGGAGTGTGCACAGAAGCCCTGTAATCATTAACCATGGCTGGCTCAGGCCCAGGATCTGCTGGGTAGTAGGAAAAAAGCAGAAGTAACTGCAGGGTATTTACCTTCATAGCTCCAGTGGCTGTGGCCTTGAAAAAAAAGAAAAGAAAAAACCACATGAATGGAAGGGAAAGGTTGTCAGCAAACACATCTTTGCGAGGCAGCAGGTCTTTGTGCTCCCACTGCCTTCCATCCATCCCGCTCCCCGCCTTTGCTCTCCCACTTCTCCCTCTGTCCCAGCAAAGGGCAGGTTCCCCGAGGGCACTGCCTCCTCAGAGCACGGCCAGGTCCCCTGCAGTTGTCGGTCAGAGGGAAAACCCCAGGGCAGACATGTTGTCATTATCCTTAAAAAGTAAATCAGAGATATTGGCTTCCATCACTGAGCAGCTGTACCAGCAGCTGCTCCAGAGCAGCCAAAACCTCCCACTGTCCCAAGACAAGGCACTCACAAGTGCAGCTCCCACACTCCACGAGGAGTTTGGGCACCAAGATGCACTGCACCATGCGGACACCCTCCTCCCACCTGGGAAAGCTGCCCTGGGACTGACAGCAGAGGAAGAAAATGAGCTTCAAAACCTTCTCTTTACATCAGCGAGTGCCCCTGTAGTGAGGATGGACTTTCACAGGAAAACGTGCCAGGCTAAATGCTCAGCTCCTGTCCCCAGCTGTAACTCATATGACCACCCAAATGCCCACACAGAGCTGCATAAGGTCCTACCATGCAAAACTCTTTCCTTAGGAAAAGCAGGAGGGAGCATGGGGGATCCCATGCCAGGATGTCTGCATTTCTTGTGTCACCCATGGGTCACACAGTGACCACAGCAGAGCAAGATGTGACCTGAGCTTCCCACAGCTGGTGGTGTGCCCACTGTGCAGATCTAGAAGGGATGAAGACCTCCTGGGAAGGCCCTGAGAGCACCCAGTACCCAACAGGCTGGCCCTCGCACTGTCACTCTCCTCCAAAGCTGTCAGCAATGCCCGGGTTCCTGGCACATCACTGGAGCTAGCCTTAGAAGTGCACCAGAACCTCTTCTCAGACGCCCCTGACCAAACACCTTGGCTATCACCAGCCCTTCTAAACAACCAGCTCCAGGCAAAGGGATGTGGGGCTCAGATTGTCCCAAGCAGGGAAACATGGCCCAAAAGGATTATGTGCCTGCTCTGACTGTCACCAACACGTAATTCATGGGCTCCTCCTCTGACTTGTCCTTACCAGCAAGCTTGTCACTGCAGACAGGCTGTTGGCACTTCCCAGCCCACGAGTGCAGGAGAGGAGAGTGCCAGACTGGGACAGGTTTGGGGCAAAGGGGGGCATTCATACAGCAGCATTGACATGGAGGAGCGTTTAAGAGGTACAGTTGAGCCCCAATATCATCTCTGTCCCTTGGTGGGGCCATTTGCCTGCCAGCCTCACTAGGATGCCGGAGGGTCTCAGCAGGAGCTGCTCCAGCCCCCATCCCTGCTGCTGACAAGAGCTATCGACACCCGCTTGCTATTAATAGCAGTGGATTCCAGTTCAGGGGTGAGAAAGGAAGAGGCAAGCTTTCCCAGGCCCAGATGTCCCATGCAAGGCCCTAAGACCAGCAGGATCCTGCCCTCCACTCAGCGAGGATGCAGGCGTGGGCACTGCTGGGGGTCTTGGTGCATCTGCTGCTCAGGAGAGTGGATGACCACAGCCAAACTGGGCTGGGAAGGGCTAGAGGGTGTTTAGGGGCACTGCAGAGATGGGAACAGATCTCAGGGCTCCCTCCAGCATGACTGGTGACTCACCTCTGTCGCATTTCTGACGCTCAGGAGAAATGCTTGGGAATCTCTTGGGTATTCCCAAATGCACAGGAAGAAGGAGCAGCAAGCAGAGGACTGGGCAAGCCACAGCTGTGTGCACCAGGACAGACTGCAGTGCCCTCTCCACGTCTGCTTGCGTGGCACTGCCCAGGGATGCACCCAGCTGTGCTACAGCAAGCTGAGGTTCATTCATTCTGCCCACCTTGCTCACACAAAGGTTACCTGCTACCCAGACACTGTGCACCAAAACCCAGAGAACATGGGCCCTTGTCTGGAAACACCCATTATGTGCTCCCACGCTGCTCCCACTCTCCTACCCCTTTGGGCACTATCTGCACAAAGAAACACTCACTTTGGGGCAATCCTGGCACAGGTAAGGCACAGCACCCCAGGGCTGGCACATGGTGCCTTGGTTCACTGCACATGCCTCAGCTGACACAGCCCACCCTGACACCCCACTTTTTGCCCTCCTCCGGGGACTCTGCCTTGTCAGAAAGCAGCTCAAACATCATATCACAGATTGAGCAATAGCCCTGTGCTGACACCTGCCCTGCTGTGTCAGCACTGTGCCAGTTAATTACCTCAGGTTTCCACATCTCCCAGCACACATCTATTCCCACAGCTGAGGGGGCTCTGGACCCTCCTTGCAGCCTCCTGCCAGCTCAGCTCGGCAGCTTTGGACACCTCAAACGCTGCAGCTGCACCCAGGAACAAGTTCAATCCACCCCAACACAACTGACTCCCCCAGGGATGTCTTGGCATCAAAACCAAAAGGATCCATGAGGATAAGGATCCATCTTATCCATCCACTGAAACCCCCTTGGGTGTGTTTTCCCACCCCGTGGATCTGGGTGCAGGGATGGCACAGCCATCCTCGGGCAGGCATCTCTCAAGCTCAGCCGTGCAGGGTTGGGCCCCCTTGGCACACGCACCGAGGGCTGCAGGAGAGCCAAGGCGAGCCCAGCCCGGGCGCCGGGTCAGGCTCTCAGCATCAGCCCCTGCCTCGGCACGGCTCGGAGGAGCCCTGCTCTAAGTGCTCCGATCCCTTCCACCTGGGGGCCTTTGCAGTCTCGCAGCCGTGAACATTAACCCACTGCCCTGCCCAAGTGTTGATTTGCATAATTCAGTCTGCCTCCCACGCTTCCCGCCGGAGCACGTCTTCTCCTTCGGAAAGCTGCGTGATGCCAGGTCTCCCTCCTGCTGAACTGCTGCCACTCACCACAGAAGACGTGGCTGCACCTCGGCAGCGGGTGCTGCAGCTCTGTGCATGCCCTGCCTCACCTCTGAGCACCCACTGCCCCGGCAGGGACTGCAAAGCGCTCCCAAAAACGTGGGGAGAAACAGCCCTAGTGACGCGATGCGCACACCGGGAGATAACGTGCAAGAAGAGGGTTCCTTGCAGGGGTTCCAGCAGGAAAACACAGTAGGGTGCTGGCAGGAGCTGCCTCCCCTTGCAGGGGAGAACGCCTCCGTGCTCAGGCGCGCAGAGCCCCCCGCTTCACCTGAGTACTGCCTGCCGCCCGCCTTTCCCCAGCAGCCCGCGATCCAGCCAAGTTTCCCACGAGTTTCCCCCCTTCACACCCTCCCTTTGTGCTTTCTCCTGCTGTTCCTCGCTCCCACTCAGCCCTCCCATTCTGGGATACAGGCTTTGCTGCAAGTGCCAGCTCCCTTCCCTCCTTGACATCCAACACCATCCAACAACACTTTCCTGCCGAGTTCAGGCAGACGCTGCCATTACCAGCGTGCTGCTCCGCATGTCCCGCAGCCCGGGAGGAAGGATAGGAGCAGCTTTTGGCAGAGTGAGGAGCCAGCTCAACCACTGGATGCTGTGAATCACACACAGGAAAGGCACTGATGCAGCAAGCTGCTCCCAGAAGACCTCACCAAGGGCACACAGGGATGGACTGTGCACCCAAAGGACTCAGGATCATTTGCACAGACCGGGAGGCTACCTTCAGCAGAGCCAGACAATAAGGAAGGAGATCAGAGGGTTTGCCGTATAGATCTGCACTTCCCTTCCTGAGTTTTTCATATTTTAGGGTCTGTGCAGTCTGAGGCTGCTGCAGGGCACCTGACAACCCTGAAACACATGTGCTGTTCACAGCACGGATGCTGCCTGACAGCAACACAGCCACTGCTGCTGCCTGCTCACCTTGAACTCCAGAAGCCGGATGGCTCGTGTGTGGCAGGCAGGACAGCAGGCTCACTTGTAGCTCTTCCATCCTGCTCTCTTATCGGCCAGGCACACGGTGCCCTGTGCTCAGCCGCGGGGAGTGCTGGCATCCTGCCAGCGCCTCCTCTTCACACTGGGACCCAATCCTGAGCTATACCTGGGTCAAAGCCCCATGGGATGAGTTCAGCTTGCAGATGCCAGACCAGGACTACCTTTCTGTGCCCTGTCTATGGATCAGTCCCAGGCTATGGAGGGGTCAGTGGAGCTCATGGCCCAGAAAAGAGGGTAAGTGGGGTGTTATTCCTGAGGGTCAGTAAGCCAGGAGGTACCAGGACATGCAGAGATGCACAGAGTGTGGGTCCCAAAGTAGGGACCAGCCACAGCAGCCAGGTCCCAGCCTACAAAACACATCCAAACACCACGTTCCTTGAAAGCAATAACCTGATCACAGTACCTGGACTGTGCTCACGCTGCCCAAAGCCAGCTCTCCAGTCTGTGGCAAACAAGGCACAGGGAGAGGGTCTGGGCAGGGGGGGCATAACCTCAGCATCCTTCTGCCAAGCCCCACAGGAAGCGTGTCTGTGGGAGGGCTGTGCCGTCCCAGCCCCACCTCCTCCCTGGTTTCTCCCTCCAGACACACCCCTGTGCAGCAGCACCCATGTACTTTCAGCCCGGGACACCACCCCATGTGCTGCCCATGGGGGCACTGATCCCTCCCAAGCCTGGCTGCATTAAAGCCCCTTTGTGTTTATAAACTCTGACCTGCTGCAAGCCTTTGGGATCAGCTTTTAATCTGCCACTGGTAGCACAGGTCGCTGCAGGGATTGTTCTTTGTTGTCCTGCGGGAGGACTCTTTGGGCTGTGGAGCCCAAGACTGTGCCAGCTCCCCCTGAGAGGGGCGAGGGTTTGGGTGGAGGAAGACATAGGGCAGGCTTTACTCCAGGGCAGGTTCCTGCTCCTTCTGAACCCAGCTGCCCCAGCAAGTACTGGGGGAAACAGGAAACAGTCAGAGCACTGCAGAGAAAGGGCCATCGCAACAAAAGGGATAAAAATGGGGAAATCCCAGAGGACAGATCAGTGCTTGGAGCTGGGGAGAGAGATTAATAAGGAGTATTAAGCAAGTAAAATAGGTTCTCCTGGTGGAAAAGGACATTGGGGAATGACCAAGAAGAGGACACTGAGAGCAAGGCACATCTGAATAGGAGAGAGAGGAAACAGGGAGAGGGAGTTACTGTTTCCCAAAGACACTCTTAGCATGGGACTCAGGCCTCTGGGCAAGCAGAGTCTTCTCAGGGAGCAACCTCATGGCAAATCCCTGAGCATGTGCTGAGTGCCCAGGGCTGGGGGCCTGCCAGCCCTACCTCATGCACAAGCCTCGAGGAAGAGGAAACCAGCTCATCACCCAGCAGAGATGCTGAGACATGCAGCTCTTGGCACCTGGCAGGAGCCGTGGAAGGTCCCAGTCACGACCTGCTTCCCATGGGATTCCATCCAGACCTTCAGCCTCTTAACACTGGTATGGCACGGGCTAACTTGTCTGTTCCCTACCGACCTCCTAGCCGCCTCCTTTCCCCTTCTCCATCCCAGTCCTCCCACCCACCCATCCCCAATCTCACACGGTGTCCAGCCCCTTGGCCAGCACAGCACACCGGTATGCTGGACACCCAACACCCTCCTACCCTGTGGCCTGGGTTACTTAATCTCTGTGGCAAGAGCCATCTGCATCCCCATCTCTGTCCAGTGCTCAGCCCGGCAAGAGTGGTAAGAAAAGTGATTCATTGCAGTAACAAAAGCAGCTCCTGGCACCAAACTATTCCCAGTCCTTACCCCAGGGCAGCTGTCCTGGCACAGGTCAGGACAACTCCTTAGCAGAGGCAAAACCAAGGACACGCTATGAGGCTGAGCCCAGGGAATAAACCTGTGGGCAAAGCAGGGACAAGGTGTGTAACCAGGGACAGCAACGTCCCAGTGCAGCGCTCAGCCCCAGGCGAGCAAACCCACAGCATTCCCCCAAAACCCCTGCAGAGCGCTGGCACTGCCGTAGCCTCCAATCAGAAAAGGGACCAAGACCAAAGACCCAGGACTTTTTCCCTGAACCTACAACTCTGAAAGCCCCCATACCACCAGCAAGACATCTCACGTGCAGGAGGAGGGGCACACAACCCTGCAGCCCTGCGGTCTGTCACGTCCCCCGTCCCCCATCGTCAGCCGTGGAGCAGCCCCCCTCCAACTCTGCAGCAGGGCCAGACCCCGTTCTTGGCGGGCCGCGGGGGGACCAGGTGGATGCAGGGCAGCCCAGCCGACTCGCTGCAGGGTAAGGGGGACCGGCCATCGCTCACCACGCCGGAGTGCAGGGTTGGAAACTCCGGGCGGTCCCCGGGAGCAAGCAGGGAGTGCTTGGTGCACAACCCTTGTACCCCCATCTCAGGAAGCCGTGAGCCCCTCAGTCTGATGCAAGAGGGACTTAGTGAGGGAAAAGGGCTGCGGACAAAGCGAGGGCCCAGCCCCTGGGCAGGGGTCGGGCCAGTCGAGCCGCACGGGAGTTGGCGGGAGCAGGGACAAAGGCAGGGACGTGCTGGGGGGTGCAGCGCCAGCAGTTGGGCGGTACTGGGGGAACACATCTCCACAGGGGCACCTCACCCTGGGGCGCACCTGGAGCCCTAACAAGGGTGCAGCAGGAGGTACAGCAGCCCCCCGCCCCCAAACCAAGCAGGGGGAGAACTCCCTGGCATTGGGGACACCTCTCCACAAAGCATCAGACATCCCAAATCCAGCACCCCTTGCACTGGGGCGCTCCACTCATCAAGGATCCCCAACCCAGTAAGGGAGGGAACCCTGTACATCAAGGCACCCCATGTATCAGAGACCCCAAACTCAGTATTGGGGTGCTGCACGCATCAGGGTGCTCCGGCACCGGCCATCCCAAGCTAAGCTCCGAGGCGCCTCGTGCACAGGGACCCCAAAGGCAGCAGCGGGGTGCCCCACGCCTCGTGGAGCCCCGCGCACCGAGGGACCCCTGCTCACCTTTCCCCGGGGAATGCGGGGGCTCCTCGCCGCCGTGTTCTTGGTCGCTCTCGCTGTCCGAGCCGGCACGGCCCAGGGCGGGCAGGAGCAGGAGCGGGAGCAGGAGCGAGACCCGCAGCGCGGCGCGGTTCATCTCCGGCAAGTGCGCGGGTGCGGGACGGCGGCTCCGTGCCTGCCCGCCCGCCCGGCCGCACGTAAGTGAGAGCGGGCGGGGAGGAGGCGGCGGCTCTGACTCACGCCTCCGTTACCTTTTATAGGGGCTGGAGCCAAAGTCTGCCGCCGCACGGTCCGGCCAGGTGAGCCGCCCGACGCGGGACTCGAACCCGAGACTCCCCCCGGGGGTCTCCCTACCCCACCCCAGTCCCCCGCCGGGACATGCGGTGGAGCCGGGGGCGGGGGACCCCAGTCGGCTCCTCAGTCCCTTCAGCCATGGGTGTCCCCTCTCCTCAGTGATGGGTCAAGGAGCCCTCAAAGGTGGGCGTCCCTCTCCCCAGCAGTGGGTGAAAGACCCCTCAGCAGTGGGTGTCCCCTCT
>QWTY01034505.1:9840-22108 GCA_008033365.1 Pseudorectes ferrugineus
TGGAACTCAATGATCTTTGAGGTCCCTTCCAACCCAAACCATTCAGTGGTTCTATGATCCATCTCTCTCTGTAGCTTAACTTATACAAGCAAGATGGGATGAGGAGGGCAGCATTACTGTCTCTGCAGTATTATTTTTCTGGAAAATGCTCTGTTTGCTCCTTCTTGTTGTGGTTCACAAAGGAGCAGGAGTAGTCTCACAAATGGTGGACAACAAATAGAAGTTTACAGATTTGGTCTGTTTTTGGAAGGACCATATTGGTTTGCACATAGAACTAAAAATTACTGATGCCCCAGTGGTTAGTTTTGTTCCCTTCTTGCCATCCGGAATGATGGGTATAGGCCTTGGTCCTGTAAGTCATAGCCTGAGAGACACAACTCCTTCCTCCACTGTCAGAAGAGTTTAGGAAATCTGTATAGAAATAGATGACAGACTCCATATTACATACTTGCTACTTCCATTGGAACAAGAAATGAACCACATCACCAAAGAGCAGATTTAGGGGTGTAAACCCCCTATAGGTAAGGGTCTAATTACCCTCTCATGTTTTTTGGCAAAAGTCTCAGGAAATTTTGAGGATGTCTCAGGTACCTACACGAGAAGAAAATACAACTTTACAACCAAAGTTCTCAGTAGTGGCCAGCAGGTCCTGCTGTCTGGATACTTGGTTTATAATTTTGTATTATCCTGGACTTTATTGTTTTAGAAGCTCAGAGCATTAACAACTTCTTTCCTGCTGAATGGGAACTGCATTTAGCAAGTCTTCACAAACCTGGGGCGAGAAGATGTAGCAGACAGAGCAAACAAAAATCAATGCACTTGAAATCACTATATGATTTTGGAAATGTGTTTGGGGTGGGGGGAAGGAAGGTGATGTCCAGAAGGTACTTAAAATGTCAAACATGATATTTGCAGTTTGGTTTTATTTTTATTGTTTTAAGTATAAACATACTTTAAACTGTAAATCACTCTTCAGTGATAAACACTTTATATGTCAATATAATGCCAGAGGTTTTTTCATTCTCTATTGCCTTTATTCAAGTCTCATTGGCTTAAAAGATAAAATGAAGATCTTCCAAGGGAAAAAAACCCTCAAAATGAAACATTTAAATGAATGTATGCAATTGGAAAGAATAAAGAAATACCTGTGCTGCTAACCTTTTCCTTTTCAAATTAGGAAACATTATAAGATCTATGGCATTTCAAAGATCTAATAATGTGGTTTTGAATGTTTTATTTAAAGAAGTATTTTTATATAGAGTGTTCTTATGTACCTTGAAAAATAATGATTACGTTAAAATTGCACTAATGGTTAAATCAGCAAAATATAAATCTAAGCATTGTATTTATTTGAAAAATAATTAAAATTATGCTATGCCACCTCAGCAATGAAAGATTTGTCATTCTCTTGTGTGATACTGATAGCAGCCTCACTTTAAAAAATCGAGAGTTAATATTTTTCTTTTATCTGTCATTGACATTGAGTCAAAATCCACATCATTCCTGCAAGGGGGAGCTCTGAGCTGCCAGGGAGGAGAGTCCAGCTGGGCAGGATGGCTGCTCTGGCCCTGTGGAGTGGCAGGGGAGACTCGTGGCCTGCTCCCCAGCACGGTGGAAGTCCAGCATGGGCTCTCCTTGCTGGCACAGAACGAGGTGCTGTTCCTTGCACTGGGCCGGGGCTGTGCCTGGCTGTGTGCCTGGCTGTGTGCAGGGCTGCGTGCAGGGTGTCCTGGGCTGGGCTCGGGTGGATGAGGGAAGTCCATGAGATCAGCTCTCAGATATTCTCATTACAATCATCACGAACTTTGGGGAACCAGTCCTTCAGTTCCAGGGTGCAGCAAACCACTGGTTAAAATGCCCGATCTTGTCTCCAGTGGCAGAGGATGCCTTGACCCTGGTAGTTCCACTGGGGCTAAGCCACTTAGCCTTGGGAGCTGTCCTAGGCACACACCGCTTGTCAGGGGCACACAGCACAACTTCTTCCCAGGACCGATGCAAACAAGGAGTATCTTTAATTGAAACAAAATCTCTTCCCACACTGATTCCTTAATTTCTTCAGCCAGGTCCTGTTAGCTGGGGATTAACATCTAAATCTCTGCCAGTACATGTTTTTGCAGCATCAGGAGCAGTTCATCCCCATGCAGGTGGCGTATCCTCACAGGCAGCACCTTGTCTTCTGGCCTGCTGCTCTTGGGAGATTCAGGAACTCCGCATCCCACAGTGCAGTAAGTGCATTTGACATGTGACTGTTAAACTTCTGCTAGACCCAAACACAGGCATGTGGTTTACTGAATGGAAGAGGAAACTGCAACGCTCTGGGGCTGGGCTGTAATTCCTGCCAGTCATTTATTGGATGGCCTTGGTTCTCCTGTCACTTTCTCTGCTGTTTGTTTAACTGTAAGCAGCCTGCCATGTACAGGTACAGGGTATTGACTTTGTAGAGTTTTCTTCTATTACAAACCTTTGCTTTCATGTGCTCCCAACCTTTTGCTACATCTCAAAGGAAGAGGAATCCTTCTGGATGTTGTGCCCTCCTGAGCTGATTAATTTCCCGTTGTTCAAAAGCACTTATATATATATTTTTTTTTTAAAGCTGCAGCAAAAACTGTTGGCAGTATTTGGAAAATATTCTAATAAAATATGAATGTTTTGAAATATGTCAATACTGATCAACATCCCATATAACTAAGCCCATACAGCCCGTCAGTCTGAAGAAAGGAAGAGTCCTTAAGGGGCAGAGCCACACCAGTCACACCTGAGTGCATCCACACAAAGGATACGAGGGGCTTGTCCTGTGCTGTTGATGTCTGAAAGCTCCTCTAAATGCAGGTACTCTGATTTACTTCTGATTTACTTGCCTGGTGTGGGGGGGTGCAAGGGCAGATTGCAACTATGAAAAAACCCTATCCTTCACATTTTTGAAATTTGAGAAGGATGGGGTTTTCTTTTTGATAAGAGGTCTAGAGTGTCTTTAGAAGGACATTTTAAACTGCGTGATTTCTTAACTTGGTAAATTGGTCACCCTGTGTATTCCCTCAAGGGGCACCTGAGTGGTTTTTCTTTGTGAAAATGGTCTCAAAGAATGCCGATAAATGATACAATAATCTTTCTTATGCTCTCTTTCCTCATCTTTCTTCCCCTCATGCATGTGCTGTAGGTGTGTTTGGAGTTGCAGGAGCCATGTAAGGCTTAGTACAGTATGTGGACTGTGCTGTATTTTTACTGCTCTTCTGAGGAGCAGGAGTGAAGGAAATCCTGAGGGATTTCGTTTCTTTTGCTTTCAACAAGCTGTGGTAATTTCTTGAGCTGTTCATGTGGCTCTTGCATACAGAGACTGGAACAAAATGCCCACAACCAACAGGCTGTGGGGCCTCAAAGATCTCGCCTATAGTGGTCACATTCACTGCAGACTGCATGGCAGTGACCAAGGAGGCCATTCCCCCAGCTTCACCCAGGCTCTATTGCTCTTCAGGGGACCAGCTGCCCAGCCCCAGAGCAAATTAAATGTCATTAATTAACCAACACTTGGGTATTTCTGAAGGCTGGCTCAGTTGACTCCTGTTGTGTTTAAAAAAATCTAGGTCAGCATGAAAAAGAGGCAAAGCAAGACAACATATTGAGATTCTGAGAAAATCTTTTCATCATTCCCTCATAAAAACGAGCTACACCTCTGAAGGCTCTAGAAGTAGCTCTTGAAAATGGGTGGAAGACCTTTCACTGCCTCTGTTCAGGCTCAGCAGTGTTTCTGATGCTGCGTATCCTGATCTACATACCCAGATCTCCTCAGCAGAGCTTGGTTTGAGTGGTGGTTTGCCAAACACGCTGATCTGGTTTACTTGTCTTTAAGAAGTAAATTACACTCATTTCCATATATCATGATTTAATGGTGGAAATAGATTTGGGTAGTTTCTTTGTTTTCTTCTGCAACAAAGCTACCAAGCAATCACAGCATAAAAGTGCTGTTTTAAGTGATGGGGTTATTTGTGACTTGTATGAAATTATTTCTTTTGATCTCCAGTGCAGGTCAAATAAATAATGAATGGGGGTGGTTTTTTTATATGTCTAGAAAAAACAGGCATGGTTGCTTTGAATTTTCTTGGCATCTACTTTACATTGTTAATATAATGCATACCCAGTCTAGCACATAAGCTTTCATAGCAAGGGTTGGGGTTTTTTTGTTTCCAATTTGAAATGGATGTCTAAACAGCATTTATTTTTCAGTGCTGTCACCAGCCTAGTTGGCAGAAAAATCCATCCTGAAAAACCTTTATCAATGTCAGCTTAGCTTTCTTGGTGATTTACCTTCTTATTTAGTGGTGTTTTTCGAAAGTAAAAGTTCTTCTGTGTGTTTCATTGGGGTTTCCTTTCAATGGGAAGTGATATTTTGAAATATTTTGTTACAGTGAATTACTTCAATTTGCAGGTGTTTTCCTTTGGCAAGCAGGGCGGGATGGGGGTGGTTTGACACCCAGCCCAGCCTTTGGGAACACAGGGTACACTTCTGTTGCTCTGTCCTTCTGTTGTGGAAAGGGCATTTTGATTGCAGGGGAAGGAATTGCTTTAAGTGATTAAGAGTAATTTATTGTTGCTACTGAATAGCCTGGAGAAATGCTTATGCCTGGTGTAAGTAGCAGCGTTTCCAAAGAGCCTGTAGCTGGGAATGTGTCTTTGTGAGCTGAGTGAGGTGCCCACCTGGATTCGTGCTCCTGCTGGCTTTTTAAAATAATTTTGTAACGTATGAAGGGTATGTGTATCTTACTGTGACGTTAGGGAAACTATAAGCACTTATTCAGAAACGGTATCTCAATATTGTTTTAAGTCTTGTCATGCTGTGGGTTTCTTCCTTTTCCTCAAGTCAGCATTGCTTATCCCATGCTCCTCAGGTTTGCTGTTGGCATCTCATTGTGAAGCCTCCAAAACTTTAGCAAACGGGCATCTGTGCTGTTTACAGCTCTGGGACAGAGGCTGACAGCAAACACTGAAGAACTGGGTTTTGTTTGGGTTTTTATTTTTGGTATTTTGAGTTTTATTTTTAAACAAGTATTAAACTGAACTGCTGCCAAGCAAAGGTTGGGGAGAGAAAGTGTGTGAAGGTAGATGAATACCGGGTAGTTGCATTTCTAAAATCTTTGATAAGTGATGCCCAACAACCTCCATGCAGAAAGCTGCTGAAATCTGTCATGCTAAACAAAAATCCCAGATAGGCTTCAAAAAATGCTGCTGCTGCCAATGTCTGGCTAAAACTTTTTCTAACGTGGTCATATCTTTTAAGTACATATTTTTTTCTATTCTAGCTTCCTATAGCTTTCTACTGTATCTTCCTTGGGCTTCACTGAGGAAGTTTTGCCATTGCCTGTCTAAAAGGAAGCCCGTCTAATTAGGTGGAGTCCAACAGGATGTGGGTAACTTCTGAGAGCTGTGATTACCTGCAGCCACTCCAGAGCCCAGGGAAAGGGCTGAGGGTGAGCCTGACACGTGCTTGGAGTGCAGACTGGCCATGGGAGGGGGAGGCAGTGTAGTATCAGTGATGGGACTAAATCTGGAAAGCTGATCCTGCATGTTCCAAGTGTGAGCACTGATACTGGTGCCAAGAAGGTGTCTGTGTACTTGGTATGGGCATTTTATTTCTAAATAAAATAAATTAGGATAAATTAAAAAAAAAAAAACAACTTCTTCACTTTTTAAAATCTTTATTCCAGGGTCACAGACTAAGACAAAAGGTTACACAGTAAAACGTAGCTCAGGCTCTTGACATTCTAGTTCGATTTCTAGCCATTAAATGAGTTTCTACTTCTCTATAAAATGTTAAAGTTACCGGTTTGCCATTAAACAACAACAGAATAAACCACAAACAAACCACCATTTCATACCTTTCACTTCTCCATGCTTTTAGTACCCACTGAAAACAAAAACTTTATGTACCTGTGCTTGAATAAGGCTTCTAACATCGAAGTGTTACAGTCTGCAGGTACTGCACAAGGCACAAGGTTATTTGTTACTGCCTTGTGGAGCTCTTAGAGGGTAGAGGAAGAACAACCTTTTCTTACCCTTTCTTCCAGAACAGTAGCATGGCAAGTGGCATGGTAAAAACTTCTCCCCACACCAGAGTTAGTATTTTAAATAGTTACTCCTTTTAAAAGGGCTAAAACTACACAGGCTAAATTCTTGTTCAGATATTCAAAAGTAAAAGACAATCTGATGGAAGACTCACTACACATACAGGAAATACTCATCAGGGGTGCTTATGATGGTCTCTCAACCTTAGGGGTCAGAAGACCAGCATCGGGGAAACAGTGATATATGTTTATTCACTACATCTAATTTCATTCCCAAATATCAACTTTTCAGCTAGGTTTTTGAACAATATTTTTTTTTCTTTGGATAATAAATTACTTCTGAAAAAAGCTGCCCTCAAGCTACTTGATGCTATAATAACTCATAACTTAAAATCTTCTTTCAAAAGATGAGGTCATGCTGCATGAATTCTAAGGCACTTGTATTAAACCAAGTTAAAGTGCTTTATGTATCCAAGCTCACTGCACCTCAGCCTGAGCTGAGACGTGGTCTTTTCAATGTGCCTGCAGCAATACAGTGGTCTGTCCTTTGTGGAACAAAATAAGCAGACAAAACAAAGTACAAAGACCAGGCTTTAACAACAACGACGACAGTCCCATAGAGAAAATATAGGTTAATTTAAATCCTATTACAAAACAGGTGCAAGCTGCCTTGTAGCTGTCAATAACCTTCCCTGTTGTAGAAGAATAATTCTCCTCATGAAAAGGTAATTTATCAATCACTACTAGTAGCTGTCAGTGACAGAGTACACATGTCAAAATCTGCAGAGGAGCAACTTTTGGCTTCTTCCATAATAAATAGGATTGAAATTTGGCAGTGCCAAGACCAAAGGGCTGATTTTCTACTGAACTATCCACAGGGCCCTGTGAATTATAATTGTGTTGGTTAGTAAGAGGAGAGCTGCTTGGGTAGAAGGCCACTGCATCATGCAGCAGGAATGTAATTTAGCTAATTACAGCACCTAGACATGTATGTGGGGGTCTTTTCAGAAAAATGAAGATGAAGTATGTGAGAAGTAACTTCTTTCATTGTCTTCTAGTACTGCTTCTTGGCTGAAGGCTTGTAAGACACCAGGAGACCAAAGGAAGCGTATCCAAATAAAAGGGTCTGAACGAACCATTGAAACTGAACAATCGGGTCAGTGATTCCTTTAGATCTGTAACATTAACAAAAACATTAAATGTGTCAACAAACGTATGCTCCTGCAGGCTATACTGGTCCTTATAAAGTTAGGTTAGCTATCTCTACCCATCCTTGATATTCAGATTGGATTAGAACATTTCAGCTTAGCACATTAATTTCCATCTACTGAGACATTTCCTGTGCTAACTAAACATACCAGTTCTTGTGGGTTTAAGATTTTAAGCTATCTACTGAACAGTAGTTCCTTCAGACATTCTATGCATACAATTTCCTCAACAATATACAAATTGCAATCTCAGTCTATGCTATTTGAAATGACTTATCCCAGAAGTTTGTGTACAAAGTACAAGAAATTGGTTAATCAGGTTAATACTGATCTTAATACACAAGTCTGAATATAATTTCTTGTTGACTGTGGTAGTCAAGGTAGACTGTATGCTGGCAGGGCAGAGACCTGACAATTACTGTGTGATGAGGGGTGGAGAAGCACTGGTACCCGAATTTGTGGCTAGACAAAGACAAGTAATGGGGCTGAAGGCACTTCACTTAATTTATGAAGAAGAGACCTTCCTGTGTTAGTTTTAACTTAATGTATGTGACTTTTTCTGTATGTTACAGAAAATGTTATTTTTCCCTCCACTTCATTGTTCTTGAGAAGTACTCCTACTGAAAGGAACAAGTACAAACATGACAGCAAACCCAAGGGATTTCACATTTCCAGTAAACAATTCCATCAGGCATAGCTGTGCTTTTTTGTTTATAATCCCAGCTGCAGTGTTTTTAAATTAGTGCAGAAACTGGAGAACAAGGTCTTAAGAAATTTACCTGTTGCTACAAAGCAAGCTTAATGAATAGACCAGATGCAGCAATACAGGCCAAGAGCCAATGACAATACTTCTGCTGATTAACAAATTTGTATCTGAGTCCTCACAGTTCTTCCTTGTGCCTCCTTCGTGATGTTGCCAAGTAGACATCACTTTTATATGAGTAAAAATAAATGGCATTTGGTGGTCAGAGAAGTACAGCTGTTAGATAATCTAAAGCAGCACTCCTGATGAGATGATGATGGGCAGGCCATCTGTGCTTTTTTTTTTTTTGGTGGGTTTTAAGACTACTCTGTAAAACTTCATTAGTTAAATTAATTACAATATACTCGTTTGGTATGTTCACTGGTAGTCAAGTTTCCTCATATTTAAAAGAATCACCTTAAGCCCAGATACCCATCTATCTGCACAGTCAAAGTTTTAAGTTTACAGCTACACAACATAACATGAGAGTCTGAGAAACACAAAATTATTACTAACTCTCATTCTGAAGGCAGAAATTATTCATCCATATTCTACTATCTTAAAAGGAAACCCCTTATACAGCATTCCGTGGAACAAAATCCCTTTGCTTCCAAGAGCTGTTACCTGAGAAGCCTGGGACAGACAGCAGTGACTGACCCAAATGAAGTGGAAACCCATCATTTTTATCATGGCAAAGAGACTGGCCACCTACTCTGCAGAGCATGAGAACCAGTACCTACATTCTTCTGAATTACTGCAAGCACAAGTCAAATGAACAGAAGGACGATGTGTTTGGACAGCACTCCTTTCCAGGTAAATTGTTATCCTAATGTAAGACTGAGTTTGCCTTGCTTGCATAGTCTGATTAGCTCAAGTGTTTTATCCCACTAACCTGCAGATACAAGTAGATCTTAAACAGTCCCCAAATGAAAGTGTCCAATTGTGTTCTCACAATATGGACACAATCGTCTAAGCGTGTAATTAGCAGTATCGCAATCCTGATGAGGTAACATCTGATAAAATTATAACACCTGAAGTTATCAGAATATTTCTACACTATCTGTTGTTCCCTGTGCCTCCTGAGCAGCAGTGTTACCCGGTGAACAGGGAGTTCAGAGGCTGCCAGACAAACTCTGGCAAACCTTGCTGCTGCCAGTTCTGCAAGTTGCCAGCCCTTGGTTTTGCTGCCCTGCACAACAGGAACCACTGGAAGAACTGGCAGCAACCAATTGTGGGGGACAGCAAACTATCACTGCAGCAAGAATTCTACCAGTACCCTCTGAATTCATACTGCTGCTGAGAGCCACCAAAACCAGTCTGTAGCTTATGTCACTTGATTCAGAAATCCTTTGCAGAGAACCTGTGTTGGAGTGAGAGAAGGGAACAACTTACTGGCATAACTTAATACTGTAGAGGGCTTCCACTATGTGAATCAACCAGGATACCCAGAACCTGGTGGAAAGAAAACGTGGTTTATTTTGTTGAAAATTAGGGAGAGGACTGTTGTATCCAAGATGCATTATGCAGAGAATATAAAACTGGAAGCACTGAAGTGACAACTTATTTTAACCTAGAAAGGTTGGGGTGTTTTTCATCTTAAAAACCCCCCATATGTGTACACTTAAAAGAAACTGAAGTCCACTGAGAAAATCAGAGCAACTGTAACTTGTGCAATAAGCCTTGACCCACTATGCTTCCAAAACTTTCAGCACTTAGATTAAGCCAAAAAGCCAAATGCTTAGTGAAAGCAGTACAAGTTAATCTTAGTTAAGCATGAAAAATCTATCCTTTTACTTACACAAGTATTTTTAGTGGTCCTAAGGAGCTCCTTAAGTTTTTACAGATTTAGTTCTATGAAAACAACTGTATGTATAGATTCAGAATATATAATGTGACTTGATAAGCCACATTTGGACTACAAATTTTTATATGGAAGCTTTTGAAGAAAAAAAAAAGTTACACAGGATATTCAGTTAGGATCAATTCAATACCTTGCTAAAGCAAAAGATGCTCTGAGAAAAGATGAGGATTCTACATGGTGCATGGTAAAATAAACAAGAAAGCCCTACTGATTTCTGTCTTTACAGGAAGTCACTGAGCTCAAGGAAATACTTTCCATCTCTTTTGTTAATTAAAGTAGCAAAACCTCAGTTTTGTAACTCAGCAAAACTTAGCACTAGGCAGTTTGTTCAGCAGGTTATTTCTCATGTGGATCAGGATAAGTGAGTATCAGGGTAGGAAATGTTCTTTAATTGAAGCTGGAAAAAGAAGATTCCTAAAGAAAGAACTGGACTGCTCAAGTAACAAATTGAGAAAAAAACTGCTTTCAGTAGGTGGTACAAGTATAACTTTGGACTAATAACTGCCATCAAAAGTAGTATCTTAACATTTTTCCTTTTTTTGCTAAAACATCACTGATGCTGAATTCCAAGTTGAATTTTTAAACTATCAAACTGGTCTTAGCCTGTCTAGTCTTCTACATACTTACTACCCCACACCCTTAATTGTCATGAGCTTGAAAGGAGAGCTCTTTAAATCTAATTAACAAGTGGGTTACCAGAAAGCTTGTTAACACAGACTACGTACAAGAGTCAGAGAGGGGCAAAACAATTACACATTCAAATATAACTTACCCGTAGCATACCCATTTGTGGTGGTGTTCCACTAAATAATTAAGGAAGGTACCAAAGATTCCCAAATAACTATAAGGTATAGTTGAAGGCCAAAGTGTTACCCACTTAAAAAAAAAAAAAAAAAAAAATTAGTTAGCTTACTTTAAGGTAGAAGTACTATCAATTTAGCCTTCAAAATAGCTTTATTTTTGCTCCCTCATCCCCCATGTCCATGGTGTAGGGTTCATTTATTCATAGTACTTAAAGTCTTTCATTCCATTAAGCTTCTCCAAGACCCATATTCTTCCAGTAGCCTTTGAAAGATTCCAACTATGAAATTTCTATTCCTTGACATACCAGATGCCAAGGGGATAAGTTTAAGGTCGCTGTCTGGGTACCAAGAGTGCATCTGCATGTTAAGTGGCATTTAAGTAAACTCATTATCTATTAGACATGGAAGCTGCAAAAAAGACATTGTCCTTGTCCTGAAGAAGTTAATCTGAGGCAAGTGACCTGAAGAAGCCAAACAATGAATACACTGTTTAGGAGGAATAACTGTTTAGGAGGAAAACTAGGGGATCAGTCTTTCTTCTTTTAACCCTTAAAAAAGAAAATGTCCGATTTTTGTTTATTTTTAACAGGGCACAGAAGATAACTGAGCACGACTCCCAAGACCAGAGATGCAGAGTTTATTTCCAGGTTTCTTTCTAGTCACGGAGCTGTCCGCAGTGTGCACCCTGATTTCCACAAGCCGGGAGGACAAGCAGGCAGTGATGAGCTGTGCACTTCAGAGTCCACTGGGAACGTAAGGTGAGCACTAGGCCAAGCCAAAGTTCCCACTGCCTTATCTTGCTTCTGGTATCAATGCTGCAGTGTCTCACTATACGTAAATTTAGCTATGCCAAGGATGTGGCAAGATGATGGGTTTAAAGAGGGAATCTATTTAAAGCTATTCTGTTTCTTGAAACAGTCCAAAAACTGTTTTGTGAGTGGCTTGATCTACCTTGACTATCATTTTTACAGTGGTGGTTCTTAAGTTTAGAAAATCCATACAAACAGAAGGAAAATCACAACATGTGAAAGTCAATGGATGACTTTCATAAACTCTTAAGATACATCAAAACTGCTATTAATATCCTTACTCCAGTAACCCAACCTAACTTAGCTGAAGTCTGTTTTTAGAAATTAAGACAACGTGCTGACTGAACTCATGTGTTTTCCAACACCACCAGTTCGTACAGCCTGTGCCTAAAGCCCTCAGGTGTAAATGCATCTTATGGATTGATGCCCCACAGCTGTCCCGGAGCGAGCTGTGCTGATGCTCAGTGCCTCAATTCCCAGTTCCGGGAATGCCGCAGCCCCTTTCCCAGGGCACCTGCCCCGCAAACCCTCGCTCGGTGCCGCGCCCGGGACGCGTCTCCAGCGCCACGGCCTCGCTTCCCTTCGCAGGCCAAGTGGTTTCTCACTCACTCTGGCCTTCCCGCATGGCTCTGTCCAGCCTCCTCCCAGCCTGGCCAAAGCAGCACCTCTAGTTTCCTTTTTCCCGCAGTTTATTTCGGGGACCGGCGTTTCCGCGGACACCGGGACGGTACAGGGAGCCTGTTCCACGCACCCCACGGCTTCTGAACGACCTCCCTCCCTCCCCGCGCC